>VZQC01004410.1:328513-616723 GCA_009823505.1 Rhizomys pruinosus
GTTTCTGATGTCTGTGTCCTGGGGCATCCCCGGAGGGATCCCACTGCAGGAGTCTTCCATAGGGTTGGTAAAGCTTGGCGTGGGATTATCCTGCCCCTTTCCAGTGTAGTCTCTTCTTCGTGATCCTGGCATATGGGCTTCTCCTTGCCTGTATTCCAATGTGAGTCCTAAATGCCTCTTCACTGTGTTGAAGGCTTGCTTTGCTTGCCTCCTTCAGATGCTTCTTTGTAATCTCAGTTGGCGGGGGGGGGGCTCTTCAGCCCGCACCCCGGCACCTGCCGCTGGGCTCAGGAGATCTCCAGCAGTTTTAAGTTTTAAACAATGTATACATGCATGAAACATCATGTGACCCTATTAATATGTACAACTTTATATTTATATATGTCAGCCAAAATAAATTAAATAAAAAAGATAAAAAGCAGAAACCCCCATAAATATTGAAATATTTCAACACAATTGCTTTTGGGTGGTTATATTAATATTAAACTCTATAGACAGGACATAGAATAGTACAAAGATAAAGGAACTAAGTCATAATGGTAAAAGGATTCATTCATTTGAAATTCATCATGTTGCTAAATGTTTATGCTTCTAACACTAGAACTTAAAATACACAAAGCAGAAACTAAAGAAATTTAACAAGTTCATAATTATTATTAGGGATTAAAAAATTCCTCTCTTAATGACTGATAAGAATACATACAGAGAAGCTTCCTTTTGCAGCAAATGGTGATTACAGAGACCCACAACTGGCCAACATGCAGAGAATTAGAGTACAGAATGCTTATATCATAGAACACTTATATCAAACCTCTGCCTCCCAAGGCTCAGCTTATTGTAGAAGAGGGGGTAGAAAGATTGTAAGAGGCAGAGGAAGTGTATGACCACAAGAAAACAGTTTTATAGATGGTTGGGCAGTTGCTCATGTGAACTTACAGCAGTGGTTTCAGTATACATAAGACCCACCTAAGCTCAATTCAGATAGATTCCTACCATGGGCTTGGGATGCCCCAGGCCTAGCTGAGGAACTACTGGCAACCAGTGGCTTCTGGGAGAGGACGTGATGTTGATAGGTAGACAGGCTCTGGTAGATGGACCTTCATACAAGGGCATTTGGGGACACAGGTTTGACTTTCATATATATAATATAATAATATATATATATATACATATATCTATATATATATAGTGAGCAGAGAGAGAGACAGAGACAGCAGAGACGAAGAGACAGAGAGATAGAGTAGCTGAAACCAAGCGGGGGATCTGAATGCAAGTGCAGATTTGAGGGGTTCTAAATATGACCAAAATATATGACATGAAATTTGCAAAAATGAAAAATGAAAAATGAGAATACATATGTACATAGAAAAGATAAAAAGGAAATAGTTGGATACTGTGGAGCATCTTTATAAATTTCAGGATTTGGTAGCTAAAAAAGGGGGCTCAATAGTTCAAAGCCAATGTCCATTTCATTGTGAGCTCCACACTGTCTTACACATAGCTGACAGTGTCTCAGAATACAAAATTAACAAGAAATAGAAAAAAACAGGAAGGATATAGATTTGAATGACACTGAGACCCAATTTCACCTAAATGACATGTAAACAACTCAACGAGTCTTTACAGAAATTAACTAAGGCAGACCATAAGCTGTTTTGTACAAAAGTCTCATATATTTAAAAACTTGATGGAATGTACAGTAAGAACATAATAAAACAATTCAAACATTTAAAATAAGATAAAAATGCACCCTATTCAGGGGATCCTAATGTTGTTCCTGGACACACCAGCCTTTTTCCCAGTTTGAGTTCTTTACACACTGAACCCTCTGTCTAGAAAGCTTACTTTCTTTCTTGTCTTTACTATTTTCACTAGCATATGTAAAAGGCCTGTATAATTTCTGAGATTTAACTAAACTATCACCATGTCCATAAAGGCTTCACTGACCAACATTTTCACTTTCCTATCCCTGATGATGAGTTGTGCATCCAAATACTAAAGACATTCTAAAATGTAGCCTCTTTGTATCATTTAATACCCCGGCTCATGAGCACTGGAGCCCAGGGAACTTTGACTGTGCATTCATGCAGTTAGTGGATAAGGGAGTGAATACCTTTTCCACTCTAGTGACTAAAAGCTGATCCTATGTGTTTATTTCTGTTATCTCCGCCAAGTCAAGACTTCTTATAGGTGGGGATTGGGTATGGCTTCTTTCTTTAGGTTCACTGCCCAACAGAATGTCTGGTACACAGAAAGTCCTTCATGCACCTGTGTGAACTTTAAGCCTGCATAAGGAGACAAGCTTGATTACTTTGGCAAGAGAATTTTTAAAAGACCATAGGATAAGGAGGATAACCAAAGAAAGCATGAAAGAAAAAAGCTCTCCCTTAAGTTAGTAAGTAGAGTGCCTTGAGCCATCTATCTTTGTTCCACCTTTGGTACCAACCTGTTGGTCAATGTTGGCTGGGACAAATGATGCTGTACTATCTATTCCTTACAAGTCAAGAAACTGCAGCATCTCAAGGAAGTCTGAGATAAGGGAGAAATAATTCAATTTAGAAAGCCTTCATAACTCTTCAGGGAGACTCTGTCAGGCAGGTGGAGGGCAGGAGACATCCATATCTCATTATTGCTGGCTTCACTGGCC
Source organism: Rhizomys pruinosus (assembly GCA_009823505.1). Lineage (NCBI taxonomy): Eukaryota > Metazoa > Chordata > Mammalia > Rodentia > Spalacidae > Rhizomys > Rhizomys pruinosus. The sequence continues at coordinate 331,161 of VZQC01004410.1, forward strand.
TGAGAAGCCAGTACAGAAATGATCATCTAGCTAGAAATTCGGCTTGAGGGCAGTGATTCTGCCTTTCAGCTTGCTGACAGACTAAATCCATTCATTCTCAGACAAAAAGATGGAGCTACTTATTTAGCCTAAGAAATTTCAAAGCTGTGAAAACGATCTTTTAGAGATCAACCTGTTCAACCCTCTCTTTGACAGATAAGGATGTAGAGTTCTAGGGAGCAGCAGCTCAGAGAAAGACAGTTCTAGAAGCCCAGGCTGCCAGCCACTCTCCACTGTTATCAGAGATTCTGTAAACTTAAGGGATTTCATTGATGACCACTGCATAAATGAATGGGAATATCCTGCAAGACCTTTCAGTCTTGATCCTAATTCACCGTCACTTTGTTTGCCCTCCTTCCCATGGACCATATTCCAGATACAATGTGCATTAACTCACAGTACCTGGAGTAGTCTATGTACTTTCATACATTCACACTCCATAAATAACATTCGCTTTTGAAAAATCATCTGGAAGTTTCAACCCCACCTCTCATAAAGCCTTTAGTTCAGTGGTCGACTTCTTTTCTGAAAGCCTCTTCCGCGAGACTGCACCAGGATAAATACTACTTCTTGTGCCACACTTTCATCATGTCCCATGTGTATCTGTTTAAACATTTTATTCTATATGAATATTAATATACACGTGCATAGGCAGGATATATTGTTTAAGTATCACTCCCCTAACTTTAGAAATATCAGCCGCATATGCAAACTTAAGTCACATCCTTACCTTCAGGAAGCTATTATGTGGACCTACATATGATCATGTAGAGACGTATTCAAAAATCACTGCATCAAGAACACACAATTTCTCAAGTCTAATACCAGAGTCATAAACATCTATTTATACCAGAAACATCTAGCGATATATTGTGGAAGAATATATTTTTTTTAGCCTGGAATAACCTTTTTGAATCTTATATTTTAGTTTATGTATTATATATATTCAATTAGGTAACTAATGGACAATGGTGACCTTACCATAGAATTTACCTTAGTTTTGTAGTACAGGATAGATTTCATATCCAAAATTAGATCAGATGCATGCAATAACTAAAAAAATTTACATAATTTATGTTCTGTCAGCCATCAACCAGTAAACAACCCATGGCATGCCAAATTGTCTGGGAGCATATCTTGCTATTTCACAATGGAAAAGAAAATACAAAATTTAAAAATAATTGAGTCACAACAAATAGTGAGAACTGTTTATTTGTCTGCTTCTTTGCATCTCTATTTAAAGCTAAATTTCAAAGTCCTGGCCGGCAACCAAATCACAAACCATTTTATAATCCATCAGCTGCGATCCTCTCTCCATTCTCCAGTCCTGATGAACTGTCTACCACATAGTTCTATTACAGCTTCTCCCATGTTCATTTTTTTTAATGTGTATGAATGTACTGTCAGTATGTAGGTTTGTGCACCTGTGTCATGCAATGCCAGGGAGGTCAGAAGAGGGTGTTGGATTCCCCTGGAACTGAAGTTAAAGATGGTTCTCAGCCATCATGTGGGTGCTGGGGATTCAACCCTGGTCCTCTGCAACAGCAGTTGGCACTCTTAATGGCTAGGCCATCTCTCCAGTCCTTTTCCCATGTTCTTTGTCCTCACTTCTTCACTAATTAAAATCAACTGAAAATTTAAACTCTAGAGTGTATCCTGCTTCAGCTAGGCATAATGGTATATGGCTATGAGCCCAAAACTTGGGAGATCAAGGCACAGGAACAAGAGGTCAAGGCCAGCCTGGGCTATAGAAAAATCTATCTAAACAAAATGGAAGAAGGAAAGAAAAATCCTCCTTCAAACCTTAACTACTGTTTTACCCTGTCTGATGTCTACAGATTGGTGTGTTACCATTTTTGGCCTCTCACAAGCCCTGAGATTTCTTATGTTACAAAATAAGTCATAGAATATAAATGTTGTCCACATTTTATTTTTAATATACTAAAGAACTTCTAGCAGAGATCCAATTGGTCAATCTAGAAATACTGAGTGTTTTATTAACTGATGGCATTATTCTTAGTGTTGGCATACAGAAATAAACAAAATAAAGGCCTTTCTCCCAACAAACTTACATTATTGCAGAAAAAGATAAATGACCTAAGGGGCGAAGAAGGATTTGTATGGCTCTCAGGCCTTCTCAGACAAGTTTCTTTGTGTAGTGGATGATGGTTAATGGACTCACAACTGGCCAAAGTGCATAAACTAAGTGACTGTGGTGTGCACAATCAGACCTCCTCTTGAAAGCTCAAGTACTTGTAAGAGAGAGGGCTATGGTCAAGGAGAGCCAGAGCAACACTGAGACTTTGGGACATGACAGGACCACTGAATTCATGAACTCATAGGAGTTGTGGTTGCCTGCACAAGTCCAGAACAACATCAAGCCAGTCATCATTCTAGCATGGAATGGGGAAGGCTTCATGAGCCCTGTCTCCCAACCGAGGAGCTAGGGACAGTTGACAGCTTCTGGGTAAGGGAGAGTCAGTTTTCCTTAAGGATATGGCCACTCTTAGATCAATCATGCTGCAGTGGACAGCCCCACACCAACAAGTATATGAACAGCACAAACTTGTGTGGATGCATTACTAAATAAAAAAATAGGATACAAAATTGAGGGGTAGGAAAGTGGGGTGGACTGGGGAGAAGGGAAGGGAAAGAGTTGGGGATTGTCCGAGTTTGTCTTCCATTGCTGTGACAAAACACTCTGACCAACACCAACTTGGGGAGGAAAGGGTTTATTCAGCTCACATCTCCTGGGTCACAGTTCATCACTTAGGGAGCCCAAGGCAGGAACTCAGGGCAGGAACCTGGAAGCAGAAGCTGAAGCACAAGCCATGGAGGAATGCTGTTCACTGGCTTGCTCCTCTGGCTCATGCCCAGCCTGCCTTCTTATATGGTACACAACAACCTGCCCAGGGTGGCACTACTCATTGTGGGCTGGGCCCTCCCACATTGCCTGATAATCAAGACAATACTCCACAGATGTGGCCACAGACCAATCCAATGGAGCCACTTCCCCAATTGAGGCTCCCTCAACCCAGGTGTGTCAAGTTGACACTAAAGCTATCCAGCACAGGGATGAATATCATGAGAATACACTGTATGAAATTCTCAAAGACTTAATAAAATATTTATTAAAAAACAAATTAGATAACCAGATACTGATAGATGACATGAATAAAATTAAATGGTATAATATGAGAGTAACTAGGGAGAAGGTAATGTATTCTAATGGGAATGACCAGAACAATTTTCTTTGAGGAAAAAAAGTCTCCAAAACTTTACTGGGACCTCAGTAATACAAGTTGCCTCATAAGAAAAGTATCAACTCTTCCAGAAAAGAGTGGGCTTTCTGTGTTTGTATGACAGAAACAAGGCTACACTGGCAAGATTGTGGTAGTTAAGCAAAGGCAAAGAGGCCAGAAAATCAGACAAAAAAGCCAGATTCTACAGGGATTCACTGGACATAGCAATCGTTTTATTATTATGTTCTGAAGTTATTTTAAATTAGTTTTTAGTTATAAAAAACAATAGGTTTCACTGTGACATTTTTATAAATAAACATTATAGTTTTGTTCTTATTTCCCCCAAACAATACTGACTTCCTCCATGCCTCTTTTTGCTGTTGCCTTTCCTTATCCAAAATAGTCATGTTTTTATTTAGGTTGGAATGAAAGTCATGAAAAGGTTCTAAGCAGACAGTGGTACTTGGAGAGTTTATGGAGCAAGAATTATAGAGACTAGTCAAGGGCTCTTTGTGTATTCTTACAAATCATTTTTTTTTTGAGACAGGGTCTCCCTATAGCCCCAGCTGGCCTGGAAGTCACTTTGTAGGCCAGGTTGGCCTTGAACTCACAGAGATCCACCTGCCTCTGCCTCCCGAGTGCTAGGATTAAAGGTGTGCACTACCATGTCTAGCTTAAAGACGGTTCTTAGCCGCCATGTGGGTGCTGAGAATCGAACCCGGGTCCTTTGGAAGAGCAGTTGGTGCTCTTATCCACTGAGCCATTTCTCCAGCCCCTGAAAAATCTTATATATTGACTTGGACTGGGGTTATGGATGAAAGAGGCAGTGATTTGATTGGAGATGTATATTAAAGATAGAGATAGTGAGATTCATTAATAGACTAGATGTGAGATGTGAGAGAGCAGTTAATGATTATTTCCAGGTTTTTACCTGAAGCTATTTACTGCAATGGAAAAGACTTGCATTTCCATTCTGGATATATTCATTTTGACATGTCCATTAAATATATCAATAAAGGTGCAATTTGATTGCACTAGTCAGGAGTTTAGAAGCTAAAGTTGGAAATGCAGTTATGGAACTCATTAGTATATAGTTGACATTTAAAGCTGTGGAACAGATTAGATTTTCCAGAGAATGTGTGTGCTCCTGGAGAAAAGAAAGAAGAAGAGAAAAGAAAGAGTGATGAGGGTCACCCAAGATTTAAAGTACAGTAGAGATAGGCAAATGCCCTTGAGAGCAGAGCCACTGACGAGAATCAAGAGAATGGGATTTTGAAAGTCTGAAGAAAGTATGTAAGAAGTAGGTAATAATTTAAATAGTTGAAGGGCTGCTAGGGTATTTAGTAATATGCAAACAGAGAAATGAGCAATGATTAGAATTGGCAGAACATTGGTTTAGTATCCAGGATAATCATGATAAAGGATATTGTCCAGGAATATTGGAGATCAAGGCTCAACCAAAGTGGACCTAGAAAACTGGAGCATAGGGAGGGAGGGAAAAGAAATTCACATAATTCATTAGAGAAGTTCTGCTGTGAAGCTGAGCAGAGAAGTGTCCTGCAGGCAGAGGTGTCCTCTCTCTCTCTCTCTTTCTCTCTCTCTCTTTCTCCTTTTATCTTTTCCATCTTCCTACTTCCTCCCTCCCTCCCTCCCTTCCTCTCTCTTTTCAGCCCTCCCCCTTGCTCCTCTTTTGTCTCTGTCTTACAAAGAATAATATGAAGGAGCTAAAAGGATGGCTCAGCATTTAAGAGCACTGGCTGCTCTTGCAGAGGACCCAGGCTCAGTTCCCAATATCCACAACTGTTCATTACTCCAGTTCCAGGGCATCTGATGTCCTCTTCTGACCTCTGTGGACATTCCATGATACAGATGCACTTACACACATATAGGCAATACACGTACACATAAAAATAATCAAATATAGCCAGGTGTGGTGGCACACGCCTTTAATCCTAGCACTTGGGAGGCAGAGTCAGACTCATCTTTGTGAGTTCAAGGCCAGCCTGGTCTACAGAGTGAGTTCCAGGACAGCTGGGGCTACAGGGAGACCCTGTTTCAAAAAGACCAATAAAATAAAATAAAATATTAAAATTAATGAAATATCATGGCCCATTTTCTTGCATTGAGGGAATCCCAGACAGTGATAAATTTAAGACATACAAGAGATAGATAATTGTGATCAGATCAAATGGGGTCTCAAGTCCAGGGGACTGGCCTAAGAGGAGCAAGGGAACACATGTATCAGAATAAAAAGAAAAGCAGAGTGCACAGAGCTTAGATCGGTGGTTTCCCAGGACCACCTGAAGCACAGGTAGGAACCAGGTGCTTCATCCAGGTGGATTCTTGGACAATCCTATCTGGCCCCTTGGATAATTCTCTCATTGGTTTGATTCAATCTTCTTGTGTGGCTGTGGGGGTGGAGTCGTCCTGCTAGCTAGTATAAAAAGTGGGCCTAATGTAGGCACCCAGGGCTATAAACTTCCCTCTTAGGACTGCTTTTAAGGTATCCCATAGGTTTTGTTGCAACAACAACAACAAAAACAACAGAAAAGACTGCATCAAAGAACTGACTGAAACAGTGGACTTCTGCTCAAAACAGTCAACTTCCCCATGGAGAATATTGAGAAAGACTGAGAAGGAGATGAATAGCATGTTTGGCAGAATGCATGAGCTCTGGTGGGGTGAGGGGATGGGGGAGACATGGGTCTAGATTTGATTAAAAAAATATATAAATAAAAATAAAATAAAAAATAAAAATAAAACAATAAAAGAAAAACAACAACAACAACAAAAATAAATAAATAAAGCATGCGTCCCCATGCTCAGCGCAACTTGTGATTTCAAAAGCAAGTGTGGTAATTTGTTTGAACAAACATAAAAGCATTGTATAATTTATACATAAAGACTGACATAAGTTGAAAAAAGTTTGACTCCTAAAAATATACTTTTTACTATCTTTAGAGTATGAGCTTATCTGATCTTGTCACTTTCTTTAGTAATCAGTGTGAAAGTGTTTGGAAACACTGTTTAGAGAAGTGGCATTCCTAGCTAACCTGAATAAATAAAGAACATCTGTTAAAAAAAAAAAGAAGTTTAAGGACACTTATTCAGCAGAATCAAATACATATGTGACTTTTTTGTTATTCATCTTTCTCTAAATATCCATTCTACTATTAAATATGATTATTTGACCATTATTATTATTTTTTTTTAAAGTTTTTAAAATTTTTTTTTATTAATTTTATTTCTTTCTGTATGTGTATGAATGTACTGTCTGCATGCAAGTTTGTGCACCCGTGTCGTGCAATGCCGTGGAGGTCAGAAGAGGGTTTTGGATTCCCCTGGAACTGGAGTTCTCCTGGAATTGGAGTTTCAGACGGTTCTCAGCCGCCATGTGGGTGCTGGGGATTGAACCCGGGTCCTCTGTAAGAGCGGTCGGCGCTCTTAACCACTAGGCCATCTCTCCAGCCCCCTTGACCATTATTATTATTTTCACATATTTTTCTCTCACTATGTTCTACAATCGTGTCATTTTGTTATTCGCTTCACTTCTTGTCAAATTAAATGGAACATTTTAGACTCAGCATTTGTCTGATAAATAAAATCATGGATGAATTAAAATAAGGTAAAAATCACATATTCTATTCTTTTAGACCAGGTCCTCCCAACCATGCTCCAAACTGACTTTTTCCATATTAGACAGTACCAGAGACATTATTTTATGTTACAACTCTGAGTCAAAGTTGTTTCTTAAGTTTAATTGAAACTTGTGATAAAATGGGCAAAATTAGCAGGGCGTGGTAGCCCAGGCCTTTAATCCCAGCACTCGGGAGGTAGAGGTAGGTGGATCTCTGTGGGTCCAAGGCCAGCCTGGTCTACAGAGCTGGTACTAAAAGAGAGACCCTGCCTCAAAAGTTTATAGCCCCTGGGTGCCTATATGAGGAAAACGGAAAGAGCACAAGTGAATGATCTAACACTGCATTTAAAAACATATAAGACAACAACAAATGAACCCTAAACAAAAGCAGACAGGAAGAAATAACAAAAACAGAGCAGAAATCAATGAATAGAAACAAAGAAAAACATACAAAAAAATCAAATGAATCCAAAAGTTTGTTATTTGAAAGAATAAACAAGCATAGACAGACAGCTAAGCACAGTTAACCAAAAGAAAGAAGGAACAACTCCAATCAAATAGGATTCCATGAGAAAAGGGAAACATCACGCAACATGAAAAGATCCAGACAGGGCCTGGAGAGATGGCCTAGTGTTTAAGAGCGCCAACCACTCTACAGAGGACCTGGTTCAATCCCCAGCACCCACATGCGCAGGAAGAACCGCCTGAAGCTCCAATGTCCAGGAGAACTCCAGTTCGCAGGAAATTCCGAGACCCTCGTCTGAACTCTGCAGCATTGCATGACACGGGTGCACAGACTTTGCATGCAGACGTACATTCATACCATCAGAAATAAATAAAAAATTAATAAAAAATAAAAAAAAGAAAGATCCAGACAATCCTATGGGAATACTTCAAACCTAGCCTCCCTTCTATGAAGACAGCATCACGCTACTACCAAAACCTGGGAAAAATACACCAAAAAGGAGATCTAATAACCCCATCTCATTAATGAACACAGTTGAAAATTATAAAAAATAACTTGCAAATCGCATACAGACCCACATCAAGATAGTCCACCATGACCAAGTTGGAGATTCATACCAGAGATTAGGGATGGTTCAACATACAAAATCAATAAATATCATAAAAATATAAATGGAGCTGAAAGACAAAAACCATCACAGCATCTCAATTGACTTGGAAAAAGCCTTTGAAAAAATCCAGCAGCCTTCCTGTTTAAGTCCTAGAGGGAATTGTATTCAAGGGATCATTCTTCAATGTAAAAAGCCATATACAGGAAATCCACAGCCAATATCAGCCCCTAAATGAGGAGACGACAGAAGCATTCACTTAAAGGTAGGAACTTTGGCAAGTCTGCCCCCGTCTCTTCTCCTTTTCAATATAGTGCTGGAAACCCTTGCTATGGCAATAAGGCAAGAAAGGAAATTTAAAGAGTTCTAATTGGAAAAGAGGAAGTCAAGCTTCCCTTTTTGCTGAGGATATGATTGTTCACTTAAGAGGTGCTAAGAACTCCACCAGGAAAACTCCTAGAAATGATTATGGCCTTCATAAAGTGGCAGGAACACAAAATTAAACGCTAGAAAAATCATACCTTTTCTTTACACAACAACAAGCAACTGAAGAAGATACAAGGAACCTTCCCACTCACAATAGCCTCAAAAAAGAAGGAAATACCTAGGAACAATCTAGACCAGAGACACTAAGGAACTCTACAACAAAAATGTTAAAACTCTGAAGAAGGAAATTGAGGAAGACATCAGGAAATGGAAAAACCTCCGCATGCTCAATGGATTAGGAAAATTAATAGAGTAAAAATTTCCATTCCCCCAAAATCGTACAGATTTATGCGCCCATTAAATCCAAAAGTTTCTTCACAGCTTGGGATAAAAAGTCCTTAATTTTATCTGGAAAAACAAAGACACCGAATGCAAAGGAACCTTGAGTGAAAAGAGCAATACAAGGGGACCTCTATACAAGACTTCAAACTAATACTACAGGCCTATAGTCATAAGTACAGCTAGGTGATGGCACAAAAACAGACCTGTCTGACCAATGGAACAAAACTGAAGATCCAGAGTTGAGTACATACAATTTCTCCAACTTAAAACATATTTGACAAGGGGCCAAGAAGACACCTGGAGGAAAGACAGCATTTCAGCAATGGTGTTAGGAAAACTGGATCTTCACTTGTAAAAGAATGAAATGAAACCCCTACCTCTCGCACTGTACAAAAGTCAACTCAGATGGATCAAAGACCTCAAGGTTACACCCGAACTCTGAAGGCAATGGAAGAAAAGTTGGCAGCAGACTGCAAGACATAGGCAAAGGAAAGAACGTCCTAAATCAGACAGCATCTGTGCAAGAGTAAGGTTGACAAGCGACAAATGGGAGTTCAGTAACTCAAAAGCTTCTCTACATCAACAGAAACAATAAAGGAATGAAGAGAATCCCAGAGTGGGAGGAACCTTCAGCTCAGATACTCTGACAAAGCATTGATTTCCAGTAGTATATAAACGTAACTCAAAAACAAAGAAGAAAGAAAACAATAGAATCACCAAAAGATGGAGCAAAAGACTAACAGAGACTTCACAAGGAGGAATTGTAGTGATGGCTGAGAACATCTTAAAAAGTTTTCAACATCGCGAATAATTAAGGAAAATGCAAATTAAAACCACTTTTAAGATATCATCTCAGGGCCAATAAGACTGCGAGGATCAAGAAAACAATGATACCAAAGGCTGGAGAGGTTTGGGGGAAGGGAACACGCATCCACTTGCTGGTGGGAATTAAACTCAACCCATTGAAAGCACGTGTGGAGACCCTTGAATGACTCAAGAATGGTTTACCACCTGACCCAGTCATCCACTCCTGGGTATATAACCACAAGACTCTCTCTTACTGCAAGATACATGCACAGCTATTGTTATTGCAAGCTGGTCTGTTCACAATAGCAAAAAGCTGGAACCAACCCAAATGGCCCCTCAAATGATGAGGGGATAAGAAAATGTGGTAATCAGTCGACCAATGGAGTTTCTATGCCGAGAAAAACAGACAACATGCATGAGCTGTTTCAGGGAAATGGATGGAATGGAAGATATTATGTGAGTGAGTATACAGGTCCAGAAAAACAATGAATAATGGTATCCCTCATCTGTGTTCTAGATTGGCAGTTCCATTACGCTTTGTAATTTCCTAGTTTGGAAGTGATGACTATTGGAAAGATCAACAACAACAACCAACAACAGAAAAACTGCAATCAAATAAACTAGACTGAAGGTGAATCTGGTGGGGTTGGGGGATTGGAGTGGACAGAGTCTAGATTTATTTGTAACATAAACTTGTACACACAAAATATATGTAAAACAATAAATTTTAAAAAAAAGCAAAAAAATATTCCCAGCATCCCTTCATGCTTAAAGTCCGTAGAGGGAATTGGATTGGGAGGATGAGTTTCTTTCAATGTAATCAAAGCCATACACAGAAAACCACAGCTAAATATCTCGAATAGGGGTAATGATAGGAACATTCCCTTTAAAGGTCAGGACCAAAAAGGCTGCTCCTGTCACCACTCCTCTTCAATGTAAGTGCTTGAAAGATAGTTGCTAGGGAATAAGGCAAGAAAAAGAATGAAAGGAGTTCTAATTGGAAAGAGGAAGTCAGCTACCCTTTTTTCTGATGATATGATTGTTTGCTAAAGGGATGCTTAAAACTCCACCAGAAACCGCCTAGAAACTTTAAAGCCTGGTAAAGTAGCGGAATACAAAATTATCCAAGAAAAATCAGTAGCCTTTCTTCTATACACCAATAAAAGCAACTGTTCGAGAGGAATTCAAGGGACCTTCCCACTCACACAATAGCCTCAAAAAGAAGGAAAATACCTGAAACAAATCTAACCAAAGACACCAAAGATCTCTACAACAAAAATTTAAAACCACCCTGAGGAAGAAAATTGAATAAGATATCAGAAGATGGAAAACCTCCCATGCTCTTGGATGGGAAAAATAATTAGTAAAAATGTCCTTCGTACCAAACTTGGTACAGATTTAGCTGAGCACAATTAAAATCCCAAGAGTTTTTGCTTCACAGGCTTGGAAAAAGAAGTCCTTAATTTCATCTGGGAGAAAACAAGACCGCTGAGGTAGCCAAAGTGAATCCTGAGTGAAAACAAAAGTACAGGTGGAAAAAATCTCTATAAAACAAGACTTGCAACTATAATACAGGGCTATAATCATAAAAACAAGCTTGGTACGGCAACAAAACAGACCTGTTGACCAATGGAACAAAACCGGAAGACCCCAAACCTGAGCACATATATTTCTGCCACGCATATTTGTACAAGGGGCTGTGCCTAGTGTTTGTCTTTCCATTGCTGTGAAAAACACTCTGAACCCAACTTGGGGAGGAAAGGGTTTTATTCAGCTTACATCTCCTGGGTCACAGTTCATCACTTGGGAGCCCAAGGCAGACCAGCAGGAACCTGGAGGCATGGAGGACAGCTGGAGGGCTGTGTTCACTGGCTTGCTTTTCTGGCTCATGCCCAGCCTGCCTTCTTATACTGCTCACTGGCTCAACAATCAAGACAATAAACCACAGATGTGGCCACAGGCCAATCCATGGAGCAATTCCCCAATTGAGGCTCCCTCAACCCAGGTGTGTCAAGTTGACACTAAACTATCCAGCACAAGGGCAAGAATACACATAGGAGGAAAGACACATCTTCAGCAAGGATGTTTCAAAACTGGATCGCCACTTGGTAGAAGAATGAAATTAAACCCCTACCGCTTTTACCTGTACAAAAGTCAACCCCAGTGTATCGATCTAAAGATCTCAATGTAAACCCCAAACTCTAATGTGATAGAATAAAAATTTTGGCAGCAACCTAACAAGACATAGGCAAAGAAAAGACTTCTTAAATAAAACAGCAGCTGAACAGGAATTAAGGTTGACATTGAAAACTGGGACGCTCAATAAACAAAGCTTTCTGGTAACATCAAACAAAAAAAAAAAAAAACAATCAAGGAAGTGAAGAGAAATCCCACAGAGTGGGAAGAAAACTTTCCACCACAGATAAACATCTGACAAAGCAATTATTCTAGAAATATAAAATTACTAAATACTCAAAAAACAAAGAATAAAGAAAAACAAATGAATCTCAAAAAATGGAGCAGAGAGCGAACAGAGACTTTCACAAGGGAGGAATTGGATGGCTGAGAAACATCTTAAAAAGTGTTAACATCACTAAATGTAAGGAAATGCAAATTTAAAACACTTTAAGATATCAGCTCAAGTCCAATAAGACTGGCTAGGATAAAAAACAAATGTACCAAGTGCTGAGAGGTTCAGGGGAAAGGGGAGCACGTCTCGCACTGCTGGATGGGAATTAACTTGTACACCCTATGGAAGCATGTGGAGCCAACCCTTGGCAGACCTTGGACTGAACTTGCCCCCTGACCCAGCCTACACTCCTGGGTAATACCCAAAGACTCATCTATCACCAAGATACATACACAGCCATGTTATTTGCAGCTTTGTTTCACACTAGAAAAGAGCTGAACACAGACCCAATGCTGCCTCAACTGATGATGGAATGAGAAAAATGTTGGTACATCTACACAATGGAGTGCTATGCGACAGTAAAGAAAGATGACATCAGGAACTTGGCAGGTAAATGGAGAAGGAGCTAGAAATATCATGGCTGATGTGAGTAAACATAGTCCCCCAGGAAAACAAATAGTGAATGGTATANCCTCATCTGTGGATGCTAGTGTCAATTACCTAAATGTATGGCAAACTGAGCAATGTTAATGTAATCTGAAAACAACTGTGCTCTTATATAGTAGAATCCCTTAAAAATAAACAAATAATAAAAACAACAAAAAAGAAAAGCAATTTGTGAGAACATGTTCAAGGAGACTAGTGAATTTGAGGTTGTTATTATACAGTTTCTGTTTATTTTATTAAGCACTAGATAAGGTCATTGGTTAAGATAACCTATATTCCTTGTTTTCAGAGCAGGTCTTAGCATGTAACATGTACTTGATACATGTTTGCTGAGTAAGCTGTCCACACAAACTTGCACACAATCTGACTTCTGACTTTATGAATCGAATTTTTAGAAAAAAGCAGTTTTGATTTATTCATTTTCATTTTATGTGTATGGGTATTATGCCTTCGTGTATGTAAGTGCACCCATGTTGTGCAGTGCCTGCAGAGGACAGAAGAGGGTGTCAGATGCCCCGGAACTAGAGTTCCAGATGATTGTTATCTACCATGTGCATACTGGGAATGAAACCTGGGTCCTCTGCAAGAGCAGCCACTGAGTCATCTCTTCAGCCCTATGAATTTTTTTTTTTTTGGTCTTTTTGAGACAGGGTCTCCCTGTAGCCCCAGCTGTCCTGGAACTCACCTTGTAGACCAGGCTGGCCTGTCTCTGCCTCCCAAGTGCTAGGATTAAAGGCGTGAATTATTTTTTTTTAATTCAGAAAAGAAGGAAAGGGAGAGGGAGGAAGAGAGGGAGAGGGAGCGGGAAGGAGAGGGAGGACAGGGCAGGAGTGTAAGAGGGAAGGAGAAGGAGAGGGAAGGAGAGGGGCAGCTGTGAACATACAAAGTTATAGACTGAAACTAGATCTTCCAGTTGCCTGTTATTTGTCTGATCAAATGTCATAAATTCTGAGCCCAAAGACTCTTGTTCATAAATCTGTGATGAAGTGCTTAGCTTAGCCTATAGGAATACTAGAAAGATCGATGTGAGGCTCTGTATGAGCCACCTGGCACACAGCCTGGCACACAGCAATGCTCCAGTGGTGCGTGTTGGTAGCATAGCTGTCACATTGCTTCCCATCACACTGTTTGGATTGCTTCCTCATATAGATTGTAAATACCTATGGAGTGAAAGATTCTGTCTTACGAGACTTTCACAGTAGGTTTCTCTTTGGGATGATAGAAAATACAATTGCTTTTTATATTCCAAATGTACAAGAAAGCATTCAGCTGGTTAGTTAGATAAATCTTAAGGCCAATGGTTTGAAGAATGAGGCCAAATTATTTCATGTTTCCTAGAACTGAAAGAACCAGTTGATGCAAATTTTTCCCTTTTAAGAAATTTTCAGTTGAATTTTTGGGTATTTCATACAAAACATCTTAATTTCTTTATATCCTCTCCCCCATCCCTATCCTCCCATAGCCCTCACCCCCACCTGATTTCACACATTCTGTTATTTATGTTAAGGATGATCGAATCAAATTAGTGTCCCCAGATGTCTCTCAATGCAAATTCATCTACTGGGGTCTAGTCAGCCTAGAGTGATTCTAGAATCACTCCATTAAAGATCAGCTTTTCTTCACCCAGAAGTAACTGGCTTTCAATAATTCTTCAGCTAAGATTGGGACCTGCTCTCCATTTCTCCAGTTCTATGCTCAGTTTTTATCTGCTTGAGTTTGCATGGGTCTTGTGCATTTCCGACATCATCGCTGAAAATTCATATGAGTAAGGTCCCAGGAGCACATAAGACTTTGTTTCCATATGGTCGTGCACCACCTCCCCGGCGGCGGCTCTTACAATCTTTCCACCTCCTCTTTCTCAGTGGTCCCTGAGGCCTGGGCAGGTGGAGCTTAATTTAGGAGTCCTGTCCGAGGACCCACACTCTGCAGATTTATTCTTATGCTGTGGCCATTTGTTCCTTTTATCTTCACCAGAGTTCATGGATTGGATTTCATCCTGACTTTATAAGTAAAGAGAGACTTTATAAGTGAAGTGATTTGTTCAGGAACATGGCTTATGTGTTTGGGGCTGGGATCTGTATATATAAATGCGCAGTGCCTTCTGCTACATTTCATTTTTGAAATGTGCCACAAAAAGAGTCAAACTGGCAGTAGAAATGAGGAGCCCAGCAGAGGTATAGCTTGCCTACCTATTTCATACGGCACAATGAAGGGTGGTTAATGATCCTCTATCTCTTTACTCTTTCTGGGCATATGGCTAATTCATTCTTCTATAGGCATTCTTGGTACAGTGAAGTCTAGTCATGTTACCATCTTCTCCCCAGTATTGTGATTGAACCAGACATGTTGCCACATGGGCCCAAACCTTAAGTCACTGAGTTTACTTTCTCTCTCTATTTTTCCTCTTCCAACCAATTAGACCTTGATGGGACCTGAATTGGACTATGCAGATGACACAGTACCTAGGTGAAGGTGACTCAAGGTTTCTAACAACTGTGGGAAGCACAGCTGTCTACAAGGAGCAGAGCAATCACCCAATTCAGAAACATTTTGTGAAATGATCTTAATTGTTATTTAAGTCACTATAAGGTTCAGGGTTTGTTTGTTTTTTTCTATTTGTCCTCGGAACATAAACTTGAGGTGACCATTGTAGGAGGAGGAACAGGAACCTGGGGCTTCTAACATACTGCAGGGACAGGTAAGTTAGTCTCCCAGTCCCATAGAAGCAGAACCAGAGAAGATGCTTGAGGTACTAGACTCAGAGAGAGTTCATTTCCATAAAATAAGGAAACTCCATTCTCAGTACTTTCCTGCAGCAAGGATGTCTTTAAAGTTCAGGCGTGGTAGCAGAGTCCAGATGACTTACTGAAGGGATCAAGACTTGCTGTGAGGTTGAATACATGACCTTTAAGGTCCCTGAGAGTCTAGACTGCAGAGGAAAACAAATCTCATTCAATTAAAGACTTCAGAAAAGCGATGACTCACTGATGTAGAGGCTGGCTGTGCCTGGAGTTCAATTGCCCTAATCATCATCATCATCATCACAGAAGCTCTATTGCCCTCCCCCTCTTTGATTAAAGTCTTCAGAAATACCTTCAGGCTCACTTCCAAACAAATGGCCCATTACAGAAACTCAATTTTAATTTGATCTCTCCTTCAGTAATTACATTCTTGGTCAGAGGAACAGGACATTCACTTAATGAAGGAGATTCAGCTAGATTCAGCTCAGAGGGTAAGCATGACAAACATCCAGAAGTAAAGAGACAGCACTTACCATGACATGCTTCCATCAGGGCACATTGGAAAAATGCTGTGCAGCGTGGGAAAAGCCGTGGCCGGGAAGGCGGGAAGCCTTCATCCTGCTTTGCCCTTGATCCGGACTTACTCTCTCTTTCTGTGTCACTGCAACCAGTTCATATCCCACAGAACAATCTCAACAACTCCCAAAACGTCAAACGTGATTAAATCTTTCCATGAACCCTCACTGTTGGAAGCCAAAATGTAACATGCTCTCCACATCCCTTGACTTCTTTATCAAGACCCTGCATGCCTCTTTCCAACATCAACAAGGGTCCATTCTAGCCAAGTGATTCTTGTCTTCTTTCAGTGCGTCAAAATATCTTATCTGTCCTTTGCCTCTGAACATGGTATTCTCTGTCAGGAACATTCTTCTCCATTGCTATTTTCTAGTAATCATCTATCTATTCATCCTTTGATTCTCAGCTTCTTTACAATTTTATTTAAAAATCCCTCGGTAATGCCAAATACAAAAAGTGCTTTCTACATATTAACTAATTTTATCTTCCTTAACATCTGGTTGGAGCAACTATTTTTGTTATTGGTTTACAGATGGGGACTCTAAGGCCCAGGGAAGTTACCTGACTTTTCCAAAGTGGCACAGCATGTAAGTGGCAGAGGAAAGATTCTAACCTAGGCAATCTGGCATCAGAGTTCCTGTGTTCACCTCCCATGCTAAGGAGAGCTCTCTGAGCAGGGGATCTTCATCAGCACATTCCACTGGAACACAGAGCACTCCATCTTCATGAAATATGCAATATTGGCTTATCTGCTGGCCTGAGAGCGTGGGGAAATCTGGATTTCAGCTTTCTTGTTCATTGCTCTGCTCTATCTGTAAACCTCCAACATGCAGTGGAAACTCAGTAAATGGCTTTTTACTGAATTGATAAATATATGAATATGACCTGTTATGTAATTTGAAATTATGACCTGTTATTTATGTATTTGAAATTATGAAATTGATCTTGGCTTTATCTTTTTATTCCTTCTTCTTCCCCTCATCATTTCTCTCTTTTCTTTCTTTCTTTCTTTCTTTCTTTCTTTCTTTCTTTCTTTCTTTCTTTCTTTCTTTCTCTCTCTCTCTCTCTCTTTCTTTCTTTCTTTCTTTCTTTCTTTCTTCCTCCCCCCGCCCCCGTCTCTCTCTCTCTGTCCTTTTCTTTCATGCTGGGATCAAACCCAGGGTCTCATGCCTATTGAAGATCTACCATAGACTGACACATTTAATTTTAGGAAGTTGATCTTAGTCTTTAGAGTTAAATAAAAGTCCTGAGTTTAGATGCCTTGATATATAATAGAAAACTTCCACAGGGTAGTTCATTTAAGCTATTTGAATCTTGGCTGCTCATTTTGTAGTGTTTTAGGTATTTGTTACCAATATATAGGAGGTACAGAAATTTGGGCTCTATTTTCCTTGCTTAAGTTGCCTATTTCTGTTTCTGATCCGATGTCAAGTCCTAACCATATATTCCACTAAGAACAGAGGATGATTACAATAGTTTCAAGTACAATTACGATTTAGGCTGATGAGAAGTTGAGGGTGTTCAGTAGTAATGGAAGGTAACTATGGTGACATGGAAACACAAACGCTTCCTAACATTCCAAATATATTAGTTAGACTATTGGTAAGTTGGACTCCGAGTTGTACTAAACTGGAACTTTTGCAGGTAGAAGCTGCTTTCTTTCAAGTATGATGACTGACTTCCAGAACTTGCAGGTCTGTTTTCTTGAAGAATGCTTCAGCAGTCTAAGATTTCCAGCCTTTGGTATTTTATCTGTACTCTTCTTCCAGAGATAAAGGGAACTTTAGAAGTCATACATGTTCCATAAGTCAGAGACATCACAGGGGCTAGAGAGATGGCTCAGTGGTTAAAAGCACTGGATTTTCTTGCAGAGGACCTAAGTTCCATTCCCAATACCACATGGCAACTAATAGCTATCTAATAACTCCAGTTCCAGGGGGATCTGATGCCCTCTTCTGGCTTCCAGGGGCGTTGCACAACACAGATGTACTTACACACAGGAGAATCACTCATATACATAAAAATAATATAAATAAAAATTGTAAAAAGATAGATACATCTCAAAATGACAAATGACAATTTGAATACTTCAATTAACAAAGTAATTCAGGCTTTATTACATGCCATGTTCCATGAAAGAACTTAGACAAACTTGTAACTACTGTCCTTTGTTGCTCATACCTAGAAAATGAGAACACTTATAGGCAAGAGCAGGAAGTTCTAAACGTTCAGGGACTGTGTAGGAAGAAACCATCCTATCTGGTCTGGTTCTTTGGTAGGAAGACATCACTGAGACCATTGTTTTGAATCCAACTTTAATTCTATTCATTATCCAAGAGCCATGAAGGTTGGCCACCTCTAGCTCCTGAAGGTCTCCCTAACACCTCAGCTCTTACTATTGTGATGCTTCCTCTACACACAGCCAAGCTTAGCAACGCTTTCTTCATTTGTCTTCCATATCAGCCTCTCCTGCCACAGAGAAGTTTTCTGGATTCAAGTGGTACATATCTCCCTCACTGATGTCCATGTCCTCAAGATGATCCCTAGTGTGATGTACACAGATCTTTATGATCTGGGTCCTCCACGGACCCAGATTTGTCATTTGGTTTTATTTCTGTCCTATAGCCGGGACCTGGGTAGCTTAGCTAGCTAGATTTCTTAATTGTGTTTATTACCAGATGAACATCTCTGTAGGGTTATGGTATAACTTCTGCAATACAGCCAGAGTCTAATAAATATTTCTTAAGCTAAGAACCTACAGTCTTATTTGCAATTGGAGAAGAATAAGATGGACCCAATAACAGTCATCAAATAGACTAATAGATATGAACGGCTTTGTAGGTAACTTCCAAGGTAGGGGTGTCATAAGCACTAACTGAAAAGAAACAGGATCCCATGAGAGAAGGCAAGTGGCCACTGGCTTGACAATTTGCTGGTCCACTCTGATGGCATTGGTCACTGAAAGCTGCAATAATTGTCTCAGAATTCTTTAGGCTGTGATGATACACTTATTCTACCCATGAAACTGGGGGCTTATTTTCCAATATAATTGATCCCTTAACCTTCAAAGACTTAAACATTCTCTCTACCTGAAAAACAATAGAAAATTAAAAGAACATTTTCTCTTTACCTTCTAAATCTTTGCAGCCTAAAATAGAAGAAGGAGAACGATGCAGAGGACATGAAGGTCTCACTGGTTTCAAACTCTCCAGACAATGTCATGTGGAATTTTTCTTGTTGGAATTTCAAGAACTCTTATTATTTAATCTGTTATTTATTCTGTTAAAGCACAGTCTTCCTTAAGAGCAAAAGGATTAATGGTTTCAAATTCCAGCACGTTGACCTTTATTCTACATTAAAATGCTTATTTGAAAGTACTCTGCCAGGCTCCTATAAGCCATTTGGTATTGAACATTGAAGAAATATAAAGTTTAACTCCCGCTCCAGTCAGGAAGCAGGATTTCAGAAATTAAAAATAGGCTGTTGTAATATGCATGCATAAGTGCAGAGAAGATGCCTGTGGCGTTTGTGAATGGACCAGGTGGGCAAAGGCTTGGTTGGATAGTATCTTCCTCTTCTGCATAGCCAAATCTATCATGGGCTCAGCAAGGCTGTTTTTTGCGTTTCATTATCACAAAAGCAAAGCTGTATCACTCATCTGGTGATAAGTACAGAGCATGCATCAGAAACATTATGGGCGAGGAGGAAGAAAAAATGAATCAAATACAGTTCTGTCAGATGCGGTGGCACATGTCTCTAAATCCTTGACTTGAAGGAGAAGTGCAGGTCAAGGATAGCTCTGTGTACATAGTTGAACATTGTCTCAAGAAAACAAGTAAGCAACCAAACAAATAACAACCAGACAGCTGAAAGATTAAATATAAAGAGAAAAGAAAGAATACATATTTATTATTTCCTACCATGCATTAAACACTTGTAATAGGAGCCTTTCTTTAAATTTCTTTTTAATAAATTTTATCTTTCATATGTATATGAATATACTGTCTGCATATAGGTCTGTGCACCCGTGTCGTGCAATTCTGTGGAGGTCAGAAGAGGGTGTCAGATTCCCCTGGAACTGGAGCTAAAGACGGTTTTCAGCCACCATGTGGGTGCTGGGGATCAAACCTGGGTCCTCTGCAAGAGCAGTCCGCGCTCTTAACCGCTAGGCCATCTCTCCAGCCCCAGGAGCCTTTCTTAATATTGTCTGCAGCCACCCCATGGCATCAGCAGGAGGGTTTCTTCCTTTCTGAGTTCCCATAGCAATGACTCTTTCACAATAGTGTCCCTTTAACCTTTTGACATATTCCTCAGAGTAACACATATAATGTTCTTTCCTACTACTCTAGACTGGGACTTTCTTTGAAAACAAGAACATCATTTTTTTTTTTTCATTACCTCCTTTACCTGAGAACAGGGCCCATATTTAGCTACTAGTATGGTTAAATTTAAAAAAAAAATCTGTAGTCCATGAATCCATTTAGTAACACAGCCAGATATAGGCAGACATCCATCTCTCTAGATTCCCCCAGGGACTTTGTCTTTTCTGTGAGTTTCCTTAAATTCCAGAGTTTCCTAACAGTCTAATGAATACCATTTGATGTCATTTAAAATGAGTGCTAATTGGCACCAACTCAAGAGATTACCATGTCATTTCCACAGTGTCTGGAGGCCTGGGCCTCCATTTACTCCCCCTTTCTCACTCAGCACGGTGTCTGTACCCTTATATGGGATCCTCCAACTGAAATAATAGCTCTCTTGGCAGGATCCTTATTGTCCAATGTCTGGAGGATTTTTCATCCTACATTTGAGCTGAAAAGTTCCAACTGGCAGGAGAATTCCAGTTTTGGACACATAGCCTTCTCAGAGCACAAATAATTAACAAGTATAGGTACTGACTGAGGGACCCTTTAGCACTACAAATATGACGGGCAGATGAGAAGATGCTATTTAGACAAAGCATCAGACTGAGTGGGTTAAATCAAATGAGATGATCATCAAAAGGCATTGCTCACAGAGTTGGTCCAGAACAGTTGGTCGGTGAACAAGACATGGCCCCTAACATGCTGTTCCATACACTTAGAAGAGACATTTCACCCATACCAATCCTTCGCACAAACTAATGAATCTGATCCAGTCATTTCCCATAGTCACCTCATATTTTAGCAGATGGGGCAAAGATGACACTTAGATAAAATATGTTATCTTAATGAGAGACACAAAACACTGAGGAAGAAGGGCCTGAATCACCCCCCCTCCTGCAACCCCCCCCCACAGAGTCCTTACAGCACAGTGAACAGTTATCACATGCCTCCCAAGGATGAAGGGAAGAAAGAATGGAGTTTGGAGCAAGACAGTTTATGAATGCTGCCTTTAATCATGCAGTTGGAATAAACTGGGTTGGTAATATGGAGTGACATCTAAAAAAGCCAAAGATATTTAATATGAAAACCATATCATCCATCTGTTAATAAGTGTAAGGCAGGAATCAAAACCACAAAGCTGAAAGCAACAATGATTTAAGATTCTGAATCTAAGTTTCAGGTTAGGAAGGAGGACTGTGATACAAACCTATAAAATGCCCCCAGATTAGAGGGAAGTCCAGAATGCTCCATCAGTGTGGAGACCCTTTGGAGAACTGGCTTCTTCCCCATAATTAAAGAATGGCAAAGACAAGAGTGGCTAAGTCAAATCCAAACGCAAAGACACTGGCTGTGGGAGAAAGAGTATCACAGAGTAGAGACAGAAAGTGCAAGAGAAAACAGGGGGAAATTGACCAGAAGAGCCTTTCTGAGTACTGTTTTGTGTGTATGACAGAGAGAAAGAGAGAGAGAGAGAGAGAGAGAGAGAGAGAGAGAGAGAGAGAGAGAGAGAGAAGAAAGATTTACTAAGAATTTTCTAAGTGCAAGATACCTATCTAACATACAACACATAATTCTTGAAAGATAGAGAAGAGAGATATGGAGCTTTTGAATTTCATCATCACAGGATAATGAGTGTGTTGCTTGAGAAAAATGGGCCAATTGCTAGAGGAGACTCTTACAAGCTCTTGCAGTTTATGTTGCCATATATTTTTTTTTTTATGAGCATGAACCATTCCTGACCTGTCCCTGAAATTCAACCACTACATCTGATCTTTCCAGCTTAAGTATTGGTCCAATATAAGCCTTTGAGTAACTAGTTCAAGAGTCCCTTTGGCTGAGCTGGAGGAAGAGCATATGACAGCAAAGAAGCAGGAACATGATTATTAGTAGCTGAGATGCTTGTGCAAATATGACTTGTTTTTGGTATCCTGGAGGTATCCAAGAAACCTCCCATAGAGTGTGACTCTAACAAGCTTGGTCTCTTCATTTACCGTGGGTTCATTACAGAGCACTTAGCAACACTGGGCAATGTCCAGGGATTCTAATGGGAAGCTGGTTGCTGTAGCAGCAAAAGCTTTCGTAAAGGCACAGAGATTCTTGATGATCCAGAAAATAATGGCAAAACAAACATTCTTCAAGGAGTCCTTTTTCTACAAAGTTGAAAGGGAGGTGGCTTTATTATACATGGGCAATCCTCTAATTTAAAAAGGTTATAGGCTTCATCTGTCCTACCAAAGAAGCTGTTTCCGAGTTTCTTCCATGCAGTCTATAACATAATGCTGCTCTGTCCTATCTGCTCTGTTTTCCACTTGGTTTTTCCCAACTCCCATCTCTAAGGGAAAGTTCTTCCAGCCCCTTAGTCATGTCATAGTTGCTAACACTGGGAAGCAGCAAAGAGCCCAAAACTGGGTGATGGCACTTGAGTGTGAAATTCCTTCTCGGAGATATATAGAGTTTATTTCAGGTGGTCACATGACTTATCACGCAAGGTACTTTGGAGAGATAAAGAAAATGCTGTGAATAATTGCATTGGGATGACAGATCATTAGGGGACTATAATTAGGGGACCATTTGGGCAAAGAGTAGGACGTTTGATTACCTTAGTCATATATCTGGGGTGTGGAGACATCTTCTTTTTGCAGTCTTTCTTGGTAACTTCTAGTTTACCATGCCTCTTTCTCACATTATTTTATTTATTTATTTATTTTTTTGGTCTTTTTGAGACAGGGTCTCCCTGTAGCCCCAGCTGTCCTGGAACTCGCTCTGTAGACCAGGCTGGCCTTGAACTCACAGAGATCCGCCTGCCTCTGCCTCCCGAGTGCTAGGATTAAAGGCGTGCACCACCACGCCGGGCTACCTCACATTCTTACCGATTTTCACAGCAGTCCTGGGAGTCTACTCAGTGGGAAGTATTCTTTCACCAAAGTGATCTTCCTTGGGTCACCCCATAGCTGCAGCCAACAGCTGTTTCACCCTGGCTCCAATTGATTTTTATCTTTGCAGCCTGGCAGTGGAAGAAAGGATCATGTGATGCTCTTTTTGCCTAGTTATTTTCCTTTCCTAAAGCTGGAGAGTTGGTAGGAACTGAGAAAGTGGAAGTCATCAGGTAATAAAGAACTATCTGAGAACAGAAACCAGCAATTAATACATCTTCTTATTCAATAGGTATGGCAATGTTTTAAGTAGGTTTATAATTTCTTATTCCTTTCCATATTATTAGAATTGCATGTGCTAGTTACAGGATTTTACAAAATATTTTCTTTATAAAGAATGAAACCACTGACCAAGTGTTCAGTAAAATAGCAAATACTTTGGTATTTGAGGAAAAAAAGAACAAAAATCAATGCAGGCTTCTGAGTTAGACTTCAGTTTCCCTCTTAATTCTAATCTGTAACCTTGAATAAGTCACATGTACTTCTGAGCCTCACTTAGCTTCCAGTTTCCTGATGGACACAGAAGAAAGGCAGGCAGGCAGGCAGGAAGGAAGGAAAGAAAAAGGAAGGAAGGAAGGAAGGAAGGAAGGAAGGAAAGAAGGAAGGAAGGAAGGAAAAGAAAGAAAAATCCACCATCACATTCCTCATGGGGTTGTCATGATCCCAGGCAAGGGTGTAACTCATGGCAAGCGCTCAGAAACTCTTCATTCCTTTTATTGGGATTGTTATTGATGCAGCTTCCCCAGACTTCTGACAAGCCTGGATCCTTTGCTCCTAGCTCTAAATCCTTCATGGGTAGGCTGTGACAGCTGTGCCCCTCAGCGCACGGTGGGGCTGCCCAGAGACACTGGGTGCCTAATGCAGGGAGGCAGTCCTGTCAGCATTGCTTGGGTTAGTCATCCTGCCTTCAGGGTTTCTGGCAGGATGTTTTGATAAAATAAATCTATTTTAAGTGACTGTAATGAAATACTAACCAGTTTCTGAAGGGCTTTTAAGATGTTTTTAAGAAGTTTCAGATCAAAGGCCCTGAGAAGGCAGACTTTGGGCATTAAATATTTAGAACCGATTCAGTCACTTGAGAGCTCAAGCATCCTGACATTGTGAGAGGGAGAAAGCACATTCTAGGGAGGACACATTCATGTCAAAGACACAGGTGACAGGATTCAGCATCAAGAGGCCTATTTCTGATTGAAATGTCGGAGGACATGACCTTCAAGGCTGACCATCTAAGGATCCAGGAACTGAGAGAATTATTCATGACATATAGTGGCTGGGCAAACAGGCTATTAGTGAACACTGACAGCAGAGATCTGCTTCATGGCTGCCAAGAACAGTCACACTCCTGTCACTCGGTACACGACCACTTAGAGCCTACCACGTGCCTGCCATGCTGTTTTGTGGCCCAGATGACAGACAGACAGTGTCTTGAGACCACACACTCACAGAATCCTGTCAGGCAAGGTTCAGTGAGAAAAAAGATTTTGTGGAAGGTCACTAGGCAAGTGAATGGCAAGGTTAGGGATGGTGTCAGGAACTCCTCCTTCCTGTTAGGTCTAGTCTTTGAAATGTATTCTACATTTCTACATTTCTTCAATGACAAATAGTCGCCACAGATTTGCACGTTAGGAAAGAACCAAACTTAGAATAAGATATAAAGTGGTGGTCTTTGATGTGTACCTGGTTGTAGATACCTCTAAATATCTAAGGGTAGCTAAGAGTCCTCCTCACAGCAAAATGTACCTAGCTACAATACACTGTATTTATCCTATATATGTACCAGGGAGTTATGGAATCCCTTTAAACATACTTCCGAATCTCAGGTGGCCAAGCCTTGGGCTAAGGTTATATAATAAGGTCTCGTCTGCCCTGTTTGCAGCTTGGCATTTCTTGGATGAGTCTCAGCAGAGAGTGGTGATAATGAACACATCAAAGTCTTGGTATTAAGGAAGGTTAAATCACATCCTAGCCAGCAATTCCATAATATTAGAAGACACTTAACTTTCTTGAACCTCAGATTTCCGTTTTTTAATGTAAAATAACCTTATGAAGCTGTTGATAGTTTAACTGAGAACATTCAGAACACCCAGAAAATGTCTAGTTCCTATCCACATTTCCCCAACCTCTCTGCTTCTAGAACTATAGGGATTCTTTCGGCATCCAGCATTCAGATGATAGTCTCAAAGAGGGAAGTGATCATGTATGGTTTTCTTGTGATTGCTACCTAATAGTTAAGTAACCAGTGCATGATACATGATTAATCTACACCAAAAGATTGAAATAAAAGAACAAATGAATAAACGAGGCATATGCACAGCAACTTGCATGAGGAAGGAAGCACAGAGAATAGAACTGACTGCCTGTGAGGAAAGTGTACATGAAGCTCTCAGCCGCGGACACTGGTGCTTTAGGAGCTAGGAAAAGGAAAAGACTTAGATACCAAGGGTTCTTAGAAGAATCTAGAGGAAGCTCTGCCCTTTAGTTCTGACCACTGTTTAATTCACTTTCAACAATGCCATAATCTTTTCTTCACATGGCAATTAAAGGAGCTACAGGACCAACAAGGCCAGGCCAATTAAGAAGAAAACCTGGGATGACCGGACCAGGTGGAATAGTAGTAAGATAGAAAAATCCTTACCTCCTGCTAACCCAGCCAGACTCTGATTCTAAAGACACCATTGCCTCTACTTGGAGCATAGAAACAGCCTTAGTACCTCTACATAGTCAACTTACATATTCTTATTTGGGGCTAGCATACACTCCTGATGTCAGTGACTGCCCAAACATTACTTACTGATGGAGTGAGGATGTACACTGTATCTTCTCTGAGTGCAAGATGAGGGTCCATCTCTTCTAGAACCTAGAGAATGATTCTAGGCCCAGATGATGAACAGGGAAGAAAAGTAATGGGCCACACGCATCTGATTCCTAATACTAATGATTGCTTGGCAGTTCTTGACATGACTGGGCCCCCTATAGTAATACGCACACACACACACACACACACACCAACACACCAACACATATAATATATATAATATATATATATATATATATATATTATACGTATAATATTTCTAGCCAGAGTGAATATATTCCCCATAATCTCCCTTCTCACCACTTCGATGCCTATCCCATTCACCAGGTCAGAGAAGCCAGAACTGAGGAGTAGTATTTCATTCAATACTTTTCTTCACTGACATTCAATTAACACAGGCCCTATGAGTTTTAATTCTTAGACATTTCTTATATTTTTCAACTTTTCCACCACTTTTTCTACTGTGTCTTAAGGAGTAAAGACCCATTTTCCACAGACCAACCAAAGTATACTTCATGTAGAATCATTTTGACTTTGTTATTCCCTTGCCTTCACCCAAACATTGACAATCTCACCACCACCAGAAAACAAAACTTCCAAACAAATAAATCCCTAGAACCTTTCTTTCATTCTGGCTGCTGTGTTTCCCTCTGGGCTACTGACCTAGTGCACCTTTAAAAATCTCTGTCAATGATGACTCCATCTCTGGTTCAGAAGGATAATAGCCTGATTTGATGCATTGGAGCAGGCTGCTGTGGGAACAGCCAGCTCTCAGCGGCTAAGGAGTATCTGTATACCCTGGGTAACTAACCACTCACTACATGTTGTGAAAAACACTCCTGTTAGATAAGGAGGGAAAATGCTATTCTAGGGAGATTTCAGAATGGAATGGATGAGGAGGTCCCACCTGAAGGAAAGCTGCCTCTCCTGACACCATATTGACTCACAGTCAGCACAAGTGCGAAGAGCTGTTTTGCATTTATTTCTCTGGTCAATATAATCAGTATAGATGTTTTGAGTGAATAATTTAAGTCTCCTAAAATAAATCAACAGGAGACAACGTTGTTAAATCCTACTGTCTACCTTGATCAAGGAAACTAGGTAAATATCCTCACTCTCATTTCTTTACAGAAACACAGATTTTTAGGCATCACTACTAAGTGAGGAGGTGAAGTCTTAAAGATAACAAAACCCGGGGCTGGAGAGATGGCCTAGCGGTTAAGAGCGAGGACTTCTCTTAAGGAGGACCTGGGTTCGATCCAGCACCCACATGGCGGCCAAGAACCATCTGTAACTCCAATTCCAGGAGAACTCCAGTTCCAGGGGAATCTGAGACCCTCTTCTGACCTCAGCGGCATTGCATGACACGGGTGCACAAACCTGCATGTAGACAATACATTCATACACATAAAAAAAGATAACAAAACCCAACATTTTGCAATAATGTAAATATGTAGAAATAAAATATGTGGTTAAATGATAGATACCAATTGAGAACTTAAAGGTTGTCAGACAGTATAGGAATTACTTTATATATATATATTTTTTTTTAAATCACAGATTTTTGAGATAAATTTCATAGATTCAAATCCCAATTATAACTATCAGTAACTAGCTATATGATTTTAAGGAAATTGTTTAATCTATCTATAATTTTGCTGCCAAATCTTTAAGATGGATGAATAACAGAATAGGTTGTAAAGGTCGTTATGGCATTTATAACAGACAACATATACCAACAGCTTAGCTAGTACAACATGTAAGTACACAAAAGTGCTCAATGAATGTTACTCTGGGTTTACATACCTCCTGGAAAATGCACTGAGAAGCACGGTTTATTTTGCCAAAATCCAGATGAAGAAACAGATTATTAAATTTGAATGGTTACAAGTACTAACATAGAAGTAAAAGCCAGAAGCCAAATGTCGATCAATCTCATACTGAGAGAATGGCATGGTTATTATTACTTGTTTGGCAGATGTTTTAATCATTATCATTACTAATCACACTAATAAAAATGCCTTCTCACTGGACATGGCACTTTGAGTCTTCAAAGAAAACATGGACCCATTATTCTAGAATTCTCAGCTCTTAGGTCTGGGACGGACTCCCTGCAACCACAGCCACAGTCTCCAGCCCAAGGTGGGGGCCATCCTGGTTGCACCAACAAGTAATCATCTGGCTTAACTGGATCTTATCAGTTTAGAGAAGAAGTGACTAGAAAAGATTACCCCTGGTAGAAGAGAACTGGGGAGGGCAAAGGTCCAGAGATATATGGGAGGCTCCCATATTGAGGCAGATCTCAGTAAAAAAAAATACAGCTATTATTTTTTCTGACCACATTTAAGTGGTCACACAGAGGTGGCTTCCTGGAAGAGGAGGATTTCCTCGACCTAAGTAGGTCAGAGAAAAGGCCAAATAGATAGGCTTCACAAATATATAGCTAACTGGGGTGGTGGGAGGGGAGCCCATAGTAAGAACTGACTCCAAGAGAACCTGAAGATCCACCATACCTTTTCTTGTACCTTCATATTCAACTATGCAACTATAGGATGTAAGAGAAAATACTAAAATAGAAGAGGACCTATCACCTTGTTTTGTGAAGCAAACACACAAAGAAAGATTAAAAGTCTGAATTAGGGGCTGGAGAGATGGCTGAGTGGTTAGGAGCACTGGCTGCTCTTGCAGCAAACTCAAGTTTGTTTCCTAGCACCCAGATCATGGCTAACAATCATTTTTTAACTCCAGTTCCAAGGGAATCTGATGTCCTCTTCTGACCTTTACAGGCATTGCATGACATAGGTGCACTTACATACATGTAGGCAATACTGTTATATACATAAAAATAAAAGTAATAAGTAAAAATATATATTTAAAGTCTGAACTAGGAGCTGGAGAGATGGCTCAGCAGTTAAGAGCGCTGACTGCTCTAGGAGAGCACTAGGAGTAGATTCCTAGCATATAGGGTGACTAACAACCACCTGTAACTTCAGTTCCAAGGAATCTGATGCCCTCTTCTGTGTTTTGTGGACATTGCACACATGTAATACACTCACATGCAGGTAGAACACTAATACACATAAGATACAAGTAAATAATCACCTCCCCCAACTTTTCTTAATGGCTGAATTAGCCATTTGACTAGGCAAATGATAGGAAAAGGAGGAAAGAGTAAGAGCAGGACAGATGAAGGTTGGGTCCTGAGGCAGGTTGGAGAAGAAGCAAAGTAGATCCACACCATGGTGACTCAGGAGAGAAAGCCCTTCTCAAAGTGAATGTTTTCATGATGCTTTGAGATCTCCAAAACAAAATGGAGGTAGTCCAAGGAAGGATTTTAGGTGGCATAGAGAGAAAACTGAAGCCACGCAGATCGGGGTGCAAATTCTGGCTGTAGCACTTATAAGATAGAAGTTCACATAAGTTAGTTAACTTAAACCCTGCTTTCACCATCTGCTTGTGACATAAACAACATACTGTTCTTTTCAAAGATGAAATGATCTGAGGTAAGTAAAAGCAGAGCCTAGATCATTCAGTATTCTGGTCTGAATGCTTACTACCCACCTCCAGTTTAATGGATTTTGAGGCAGAGCCTTAGGAAAGCACTTAGGTCATGGGTTTAGAGATTCCATGATGGAAAATATTGTTCCTTCAAGGCACCGAAAAGATCAGAACTGTCTCTTTCTGTTATCTCAGGATGTAATAAGAAAAACCTGGGTGAAGTGGCAAATATAATACTAGGACATAGTATGAGGTGGAACCAGGCAGAGCAGGGGTGAAAGGCCATCCTCTGTTGCTGTGGTAACTTTAATACCAGTGTGAGCTACATGAGACCCCGTTTTTTTTTTTTTTTTTGGAAAAGAAATAAGTAGTTTGCAATCTGGAAGTGGGTTCCCAACACAACCCTGTCATGCTGGCATCCTGGGCTCAGACTTCCAGCCTCTAGAACAATAAATAAACTCCTGTATTCGAGGTGCCATCAAGAACATAGTCATGGCAGTATGGAAGAAAGGGGTATAACTGTGAGCAAAATGGGACCTTTTGTTTCGATAGTGCACGAGATTCCCAGTCATTGTCACCAAGGTCATCCTCTTAGGGCTTACGCATCTGCTGTTCTTAGTTCTCAGCTTTTTTTTCAGCTAGAAAGGAAAGGTGCTGTCAGAAGACTCATTTTTCATGTTTTCTAGATCTAAACACACTGAATTCAACTTTCTTTTGTGTAGGAATTATGAATGGGAGAAAGCACTGAAAACACTTAGCCATCAGCCTCCCCTTTACTTTATGAAACATCAGCTTGGACAAACAATATCAACACTGGATAATATTCAGCTGACCTAGTTAGACAAAGTTAGGAAACTTTTAAATATGTATGATTATTACTGAATGAAAGAGAGGAGGCTGATTAAATGGCTGTGATGCACATTAGCATCTTGTTATCCACTTTAATGTATGAAAGACACCAAGAACCTCAGTTCTCTTGTTAGCAATTATATTTCAATGTCACGCTATGGTAAATAAGCTAGAAAAATGAAAGGATATTGGAGGATAAACTTAAATAATTTAGAAAGAGGTGGTCCAGGACTTAATAAATTAATCCGAACCAAGACAAAAGGAATTTATAGTATTGGAATGTTCTAATTTCTGAAATGATACCTGTTTGCAGTGGGAAACTATGAATCTGAATGCATCAGCTTCTCTTTATAAGGGTGATGAAATTAACGTCTGTTGGGTCCTTTCTGGCTACAGAGGAGAGACTTATATCCAGGACTCTTGCTGTCATAGCTTTAGTTCTGATATAATAACTGGGAATTGGTGCTCATGCCTTGTGAAACAGTAGGATGCCTTCCTCAGCTCTTTAACTCCCTCTACAATTCCTACTGCCAAGAAAACTGAGTCTAGATGGGAAATTAAAATTAATTTATTTAAGATATATGAAAAATGTAATTCTGAGAAACAGACACTTGTAAGGTATACATTACCACCCATTTCTATATTTGTGGAGGACCTGCTGTGTACCAGCACTGTGCTAGGCCCTTTGTCAGCTATTCATTTAATTTTCCTAAAGATTATGAATAATTCCAAAATATAAATGAGTAAACTGTGAATCTAAGATGTGTATGAACCTGTCCAGGGATATATGATGAAAACAATCAGGACTGAAAATCAAGTCCACCCTAAATAAACCCTTGATCCATTAAGCCACATTATGGAGCTATTAAGCATAGTAAAAACTAGACTGAAGAACCTAGGCTGACCACATATCTGCATCAATATGTAGGAAGGTCTTCCTGTTTACATGGTCATTCTTGCTCTTATTTTCAGAGCAGAGAGGGCTTCAGGGCATTGTGGGAAGAAGGGGGAAAGCTGATGTGTTGTGGTTAGAAGCTTAGAACACTGCTAAAATCAGAACAGGGCTTTGACCATGGGATGCAAAACTATGGTCCAAAGATGTGTCCAGTACCAGCAACTAATAGGACAAGCTAGCTACTGTGGGCACTGCCAAGGTGCCAGAGTCAGAGGGACGATAGAGCCAGCAGCTCATTCTGGCTCTGCCATTACCTAGCTATGTAAACTTAGATGAGAGCTCTGAGCGCAGCTCAGCGCATTTATATATGATAATGCCATGCTGCAGTGGCTAAAGGTTGGACACTTCTGGCTTAGAAGTTACAAATAAGGCTTTTCCCTAAAAAATCATAATCATTGTTGTTCACTGGTCATTCCTTATATGACTGCACACTATTATATTAACTCTAATCACATTGTTTTAACATTGAAAAGTTGTTTTTATTTTCTTTGCTTCAAAGGTAAGCAACAGTAGACTCAAACAGTTGCAGGTAATGTGCCCAGGTCGTATCACTTGTCACTCTAGATTCTTCCATAGTTGCTCTGCTCATAGATGGAAAAAGCCAGATCTCTCAGATATCTAAACTGCTTTTTCATTTGCCTCAGTTAAAACATTGACGATTACTTCAAGAATTTTTCACAGACAGACTCTTCAGTCATAGTTTTAATTTAAAAAGAAGTATCAGACAAAAAAAAAGTATCATGAAAAGCTGGAGACAGCTCAGTGGAAATAGATCACTTGCTTAGTGTGTATGAGGTCTGGACTCAGGTATCTGGGACACAAAACAGACACAAAAAGCAATGTAACAAAAGTGGCTTCAGAAATCAAGTTAGTTTCCTACTGGTTTAAGCAGGAACTGGTTATGACTTTTCATTTGGAAAGGGAAATGTAGACTAAAACCAATTGGTAAGTTACAAATGATTTACTGTATTACTTATTTTTTCTGTTGCTGTGATGAAAATACTATGACCAAGGTAACTTAAGGAAGAAAGATTTTATTTTGGTTTAAGATTCCAGAGGGTTAAGAATCCATCATGGTGGGGGTACGACGGCAAGTGGCAGGCAGGAGCCAACATCTTCAAACACGAAGAAGAGTGAACTGGTACTATGATGCAGCTATGAGCTCTCAAAGACAGCCCCAAGTTGCTTGCTCCCTTCAGCAAGGCTATGATGCCTCCAAACAGCACCACCACGGTGTATGAGTCCTTAACCTCCCTACATCCTCCTCAACACTGATCTGTCTTCTCTTACTGAGTTGTAGATTTCTATATATATTCTTGGCGCAATTCCATTTCAGATACATTACTCCAAAATATGATTACTATTCTATTGTTTATCTTTTTATTTTCTTGATGGTATCATTTGTAACAGTTTTTAATCCTGTTGAAATCTAATTGATCTTTAAGTATGCTTAAGAATTTCTTATCTGAGTACTGAATTTATACCATTTCCACTCCTCCCTTTCCCCATCCAACTCCATCCCTGTGTCTCCCAACTCTTTCTCAAATTCATGATATCTTCTTTAATAATATATAAACATATATATATACATACAAACAAACATATATATATATATACATATATATGTATATATATCCTATTGAGTCCATTTAGTGTTGCTCATTTGAACATGTGTTTAAGGTTCAACACTTGAGAGTGGATAGCCTGTCTGGGGGTTGTCCCTGGAGAGAACTAATTCTCCCTCTTTCAGCAGCCATTGACTGATTGATTGCCTATAGCTCTTCATCTAGGGGTGGGGCCTTCTCAAACTTCCCCCATCCACATCTACTGGTGTTGGATTACACAGGTCTTGTTTAGTTAACCATATTGTTGAGATCTCATGTGTACAATAGTGTCTAGAAGACACTACATAGTGAGTGTTCTGATTTGCTGGCTTTTGAAATCTTTCCATCCCCATTATCAGAATTTTCCCCGAGTCTTAGGTATAGAGGCTATGTTGTAGATGTACATTGGAATTGGACACTCCACAGTCACTTTTTATCTGCACTTTGACCAGATGTGGATCTCTGTGATTGTCTCCATCCGCTGCAAAGAGCTTCTCTTATGAAGGGGTGAGAGCCATACCTATCAGTGAGTATAAACATAAATATCTAGAATCTAGTTAGAAATTAAAGTGGTTTAGGAAAATGGCAGTAAGTAGGTTCTCCTGTAGAGTCCATGTCCTCTCTAGCCATTGCTAGCGGCTAGTTTGACAGCACCAGGCATGAATTCTGCCTATTGAGCCAGGCTTAGGTCCAATTAGACAGCTGTTGGTGAGTCTCAAGATAAGAATGCCATTATCACCACTGGAGATATCTTGCTGGGCCTTTCATTGTGGCTTGTAGGCTTTATGGCTAGGTAGAATTACTGATTGCTTTTCTTCATTAGCAACTTGCCCTTTCTGATATAATGAGAGCTAGTACTTAGGGAGGAGGCTTCCAGGTCAACTCCAGGCTGACAATTCCTCCATATCCTGTGTTGAAAGTGCCTGGTGTTGTATTATTCAGGGTTATCTAGAGGAATAGAACTGATAGGACAACACACACACACACACACACACACACACACACACACACACACGATTTATTATATTGGCTGACAGGATAGGGTCTGCGTAGTGCAGAATGACCATGCCACATTAGGGAGGCTGAGAACCTGATAGTTTCTAGCTCACAGGCTGGATGTCTCAGCATTCCTAATCTGGCACTGAGGGCCTAGAGGATCCCCGGAGAATTGCTCATCTTCAGTCTATGTTGAAACCCAAAGAAGTTGGCTCTGATATGGGCTAAGGAATGCCCTAAATGGGACTTGTATATTAACCCTTCCTCCCCGGGATCAGGGGTTCTTGGGGAAGAGGAGGAAGAAAGATTGCAAGTGCCAGAAATGGTGGATGAATATAAAAGTTTAGGGAAATAGCCAAAAGTATCCTTTAGTATATTAGAACTAGTTAACAGATTTTAATCCTCATATTTTCATCATTTGCTTTTACTCATTGAATTGAAGAATAATCCTAAAGGGAACTCTGGGCAGCAGCACTGGGGATTGATTCAGAGAACTGATACCAGCCACTGCTGTCCTCACAGTATTTTCCTTAATAAACACTCACAAATCTGCTCCATAGTCCTCAACCAATCATCAGCAGGAAGGAAGCATCATTTGACTTAACTCTTTCTAGTTAGTAACCTGTACCATATCTTCAATATACTACTCTACACTCATTATTCCAAGACAGAGTTGAAACAAACACACTTTCCCTAAGCAGTTCTTCAATTCTACATCTAGAGCTACATATCCCTACAATTCCTTTCTTAATAGATATCAGTCATCTACTCCACCTTTCATCTGTTTAAATACTGCCACTTACTAGTAGTATAACCATAGATTGATTACTAACCACTTGTGCTTCAGTTTCTTCACCTGCAAAAGAGTAATGATAATACTGGCTCCATAAGGTTGTTAACAGGTTAAATAAGGGAATGAAGAATGTAGAATAATGTTTGCTATGTAGTGAGCCCATGTTGCTGATAGGACAAGTCTCCTTTCCCTCATCCAGTCTTCACTTGTAGGAAGAAAGCCATATTTCAGGTATGGCAGTCTAAGAATATGGGCTCCAAAACCTTTACAGTGACTAATTAGTGGGGAAAAAAGAATGCAAGGTCAAAACAAGCTAACCAAAAATACCAGAGGCTAACCAGGACCTGACTACCTAAGTTTGATTGATAGAGCAGGGTAACTTATTGGGTCTATCCAGGAGGATAGATTAAGTATATTGACACCAAGATTTTATTCAAGGAGAAAGGCAGACAATAAGTACAAATATCTCTACAACCACTGTATAAGGAAGGGGCTGACTTTCTTTGAAATGCATTGTATTAAAAGGAAATTCACACTAAAAGGTAGTACAAAAATGAACAAATATTTTGATGATAAAAATTTAGAGATATATAGTTATTTGATATTTATGTCAACAAGAAAAACAATAGATCACTTAAAAGGCTAGATAGAGAGATGAGGGATCACTCTGAGGAACAAGCTGTGCCCCATGGAATAGAAATATGTATGATGGGGTGAGGGTAGTTAAAAGAGAAACCCATAGAAACAGGTCAGCCCAGGTGTCCAGGGAAACCCTGCATATGCCCAGTAAAACTTGTTTGGAGTTATAAAATCAAAGCTGCATACTGTGGAGGAAACAGACTTATTTACTCCACATACTATAAAATAAATAAGAACAAGCCCTAGAAAGGAGAAGGAACCATCATCTAGAATTGACAGAGCATTTTTATGTAGAATGTTTGGTTTTCAAGAAAATAAAACACCGACAAATAGGAAATTTTGATTGATTCATTCATTCACTCACACACACACACACACACACACACACACATCAAACAATAGAAACTGACTGTGAATGAGTTCAAATGTTGAACTTATCACCCAAGACATTTTAGCCAGCATTATAAATGAGTTAAACGAATGAAAGGAAATAGTGTCTGAAGAAATAAAGGAAGATGGGCATGGTGATGTCCATAATCCCGGCACTCAGGAGAAGAGGCAGGAAGAGGAAGAGTTCAAAGTTATCCTCAGCTACATAGCAAGGTGGAATCCAGCCTGGTTTACATGAAATCTTGCCTTAAAACCATAGGGGCTGGAGAAATGGCTCTAGAATATCCAAGTTCAATTCCTAGTACTCATACCAGGCAGCTTAGAGCTGCCTCTAACTCTAGCCCCAGGGGATCTGACTCCCTCTTTTTTGCCTCTGAGAACTCCTGCACACATGTAGCACACATGCTTATGCATAAATGAAAATGTAAAAACCAAATAAATAACAAATGAAAGTAGCAACATGACAATGTTTCACCAAAGAAGGTGCTATCAGTAAAGAAAATAAAAACCTCTAATAGAAATTCTGGAGTTGAAAAATATAGTGACTAAAATGAAAAAAAAAATCAATTGATTCTGGAGAAGAAAGAATTGGCGAACTAAAGGTATTTTTTTTAAGTTATATAAACTGGAGAACTAAAAAATGACTACGAACCTCAGGAGGAAAGTAAGACACTCTTAGGTCCATCACTATATACATAAGGAAAGTAGCGAAAGGAAAGGAGGACAGGAACAAAAACAATTTGAAATAGGCTTAATAGGAGCTGGAGAGATGGCCTAGCGTTTAAAGAGCACCGAATGGCTCTTTACGCGGACCCGGTTGCGTTCGATCCCCTCCTCCTCTCCTCCCCAGCACCCACATGGCAGCCGGGACACCCATCTGAAACTCCAATTCCGGAGGAATTCCAGTTCAGGGGAATCCAACACCCTCTTTCTGCCCTCCGCGGCATTGAATCGACACGGGTGCACACACTTTCATGCAGACCGTTTACATTCATTACACATACAGAAATAAATTAAAAAAAGAAAAAAATTAAAAAAAAGAAATAGAATTAATAATCTGAGATAATCCCAGGTCTCAGGAGAGTGAAGTAGAAAGACACCCCAAACCAGGCCAGTCTGCGTTCTTCGGGAAAGTCTATCAAAAACCAAAATGAAAAAAAAAAAAAAGAGGAAAAAAAGAGAAGAAAAAATAAAAAAGAGAAAGAGAAAGGGGGGCAGAGCAGGACATAGCTGGCCTACCAAATTGACACTGAGTATTAAATAAAGGAAGAATAAAAGTGTAAGGAGGAGCAACGGGTGGGGTGCACAGTTTGACTATTGTCTGCCCTGCGCTCACAAATGGATCACACCCTTGGTCAGTTGTTCACAGGCTGGGAGGCAGATGCTGTTCATACCTTGGGGCTGTCCTTGGTGAGGAGGCCCCTCATCAATAGAACTGCAAATGCTGGCCATGCCCATGTGTCCTTCTGCCTTCTGTCAAGTGCATGCTTGGAACATGGGTCTATGTTCCACTGCAGACTCTGACCCCAAACCAGATTTTCATCTTACTGAATAACTGCATGGTTCTGATTCAAGTTTCTTTCCCACTATCTATGGGTATTTTGATACTCAAGTTTAGCATATTTGGGAATTCCAGAGAATGTGATCCAGTAGCATCTAGGGTAATGGAACTACCAACTTAGCAAGATCTTTTTTTTTTTTTTTTTTTTTTTTTTAATTTTTTATTGATGGTTTGTGCATTTTATACATCATTTCCAATTCAGAGATAGGCATTTTTTATTTCCTTCCTTCCCCCCACCCCCACCCCTCCCAGATTCATGTCTTTGCCATCAAAACTGTCCTGCATCTTTCCGGTTTATTTTTTTTCCTTTTTTAGCATAAGTGATAAATCCATGAGTATAAGCATCCTTGTGCAAAAACCAATCTATAGACGGTTGTGCCCAAACCCCCACAGTCCCACCATGCAGGGATGTTGACGGTTTTTGTTCAATCAAGTTGACCACATGAGTGTCCAGACTACATCGCTGTCGTTTCACCATTCCACCCCCAATCGGAGCCTTTACATCTACCACGCCCCCTCTTCCGCAGATTGTTCCCTAGGCTTAGAAAGGGCACAGGTGGATGAGAAGTAAATACCGTCTCCTCTCTCTGGAGCTGTTGACTTGGATTCTGGTCAATTCTGGGTTCCTTTCATGGGCTGACAGTTTGTTCAGGAGTAACCTTTCGATCCTACTAATGAAGCCAAGCAATTAAGATATATAGGTATTTAAGCAGCACTAATAGTTATGGTAGGTTACTTTGC
This sequence comes from Rhizomys pruinosus, assembly GCA_009823505.1. NCBI lineage: Eukaryota > Metazoa > Chordata > Mammalia > Rodentia > Spalacidae > Rhizomys > Rhizomys pruinosus. The sequence continues at coordinate 369,258 of VZQC01004410.1, forward strand.
ATAGAAACATATGTTTGGATGATATGTTTAATTCATGAATTATAATTTTTACCCCTGATAAATATAACAGGGTATTACTGTAGCTTATGACATTTCCTAACCGGTAGAGGATGTAGGCTTGTGGCATAACTTTGGGATTGGCACATACAATGTTCTCTATAATTTCTCGATTGTACAGTATCACCTTGTAGCATTGTCTTTAAGATGATTTAAAGCAAAAAATTAAGTTTGTTCCCAGTTAATCATATATAGTCACCCAAAAAGACATGGGTAAATTTGATGACCTCGTTCCTTGATTCCACCCTATATTTTTGTATAATACAACTGTCTTCTGGAGACTCTGGGTTAAAAAAAAAAAAAGGGGGGGGGAGGTAAGACGGACATGAAACCTTCTAGTCAAGAAACCTGCAATTCAAATCTCAAACTAAACTATGGGAAGAGATTTGTTCGTTCCAACAGGACAAAAATGTCACCAACTTAACGGTGAGAAAAAAAGACTACAGCTTTGCATTGCGTAGGATGTACCAAAAAGTGGCAACTTGAAAGGTTGACCCGTCTGAAACACTGAAAGGAAGAAAAGCCTCAGATTGCCATAAAATCGACACCCTCTGTGGCTCCTACATGTAACAACTATCTATTATATGGTCTAATGAAAACTTATACCTTCTAGGTGAAACAAAGGTTTGATATGACTTTCTTGCCTCCCCCCCCATAGAACAAGGAGACAATATGGACGATGATGATGTAATTTTCCAACTGTAAATTGGAGACAACTCTTATAGAGGTAATCTCTTATAAAACACGGCCCATAAAACTGCCTCTTTAATTGACTAATAGACCTAAGAACTGTGAAAAGGATTATACTCTGTTCAGAACCAAATATAATACTAAAGTCCCTTAAGCTATGCACTTAGGCAAAATATATTAATACATGCGCTCTGACATCAGCAATGGATTGTTCTACCCGGTGGATGTTGGCCACGGGATCCAAGGCCCCCAAAAAGGTAATGGCTCCTTGCCCCTAAGTTGGGATACCTGCAGGAGGAGAGGCGATAAGAACCTGCTGCCAAAGACCTGACGTACATTGGGAGGGATGTATTGGGACCGCACATGCAAGGGTAACAGATGGCCTCTGGACTGCAGAGAGTGTTCCCAAAGGCCACTAAACCAATAAAGCAAATACGGGTCTCCCTGAGTCAAGGAAAACTCCACCATCCGCCCAGCTACACCTCACCTGCTCGGAAATACTGTGCAGCAGAGGCAGCATTGTGCCTGTATATCCCAAATTAATTGGCTGTTTGCCCTCCTTGGAGGAATAACCCCTGGCTGGATGCCACAAGCAGACTCTTTTTAAAAAAAGGCTTCTCTGCGGGCATGGTGGCGCATGCCTTAATCCTAGACTGCGGAGGCAGAGGCAGGCACGATCTTTGTGAGTTCAAGGCCAGCCTGATCTTACATAGTGGAATTCCAAGAGAGGCCTGGGCTACAGGGAGGAACCCCGTCTCAAAAAGACAAATAAATAAAAAATAAAATAAAATAAAATAAAATAAAATAGGCTTCTCCCAGGGCTGGAGAGATGGCTGAGTAGTTAAGAGCACTGATCGCTCTTGCCGAGGACCCAGTTTCGATCCAGCACTACATGGTGGCTAGAACCATCCTCTTAGGCTGAGCATGGTGGTGCACACTTAATCCCAGCACTTCAGGAGGCTGAGGCAGGAGGATCTCTTAAGTTCAAGGCCCAGCCTGGTCTACATAGCGAGCTCCAGGCCAGATGGAAAACTAGGGAGACCCTGTCTCAAGAAGAAAGAAAGAAAGAAAGAAGAAGAAAGAAAGAACGGAGGAGGAAGGAAGGAAGGAAGGAAGGAAGGAAGGAAGGAAGGAGAAAGAAAGAAAGAGAAAGAAAGAAAGAAAGAAAGAAAGAAAGAAAGAAAGAAAGAAAGAAAGAAAGAAAGAAAGAAAGAAAGAAAGAGAGAGAGAGAGAAAGGCTTCTCCTTCTGCACTGGCCAAATGTGGAGGAGACATTATTTCTCGGCACCTCTTCTCTCTCAGCTGGTGCCTCTGCCATGCACAGCTTTTGCACACATCCTCTTTTTCTGGTCTTTAACATGTCCGTGACTATCTAAAGCTGTGGCTACAGCTCATCTGTCTGCTGTAGCACTACCTTGACTGAAAGGAACAAACTCTTCAAGCCACCTCAGTCTTTCCTTGGATTCTGGCATGCATCTCCTGTTCTATTCTGTAAAGATCTCTGCTTTACTTTGCTACAGGAGATTACTGGTAATTTTGCACCTTTTTTTCTGGTAGTAGTTATTCAGTGCTCCTTTGTCTTATTTCCCAGAGATTCTAGCAGACTTCATTTAACCATCTCTCTTAGCACCTTCATTCTCAAGCGTTTGTTCATTCTGGGTAAGTTTGGATGGATGGATACTTGCCAAAGTAGAGTCAACTGGAAGCTGCTCAGCTAGATATTAAGAGGTCATATCTGTTTCGATTAATTTGGACTTCTTTTGGAGCAAACGGGAAAATCTATGCCAAGAGAATGGTGCATGGTGAAGTGGCCTACTGGAAGGAGTCCAGAACAGTGAAGGTCATTAATTCAACCAGTCTGATTGGGACAAGGTTTGGTGAAATGAGGGTCCATAGAATTTCCAGTTTAGTAGATTAAGAGCCTATATTTGAAATTACTATTTTCCAACAATTATTTAGTTTAAAATTAAACCCCGAAGATGTGATTTTATTCCACCCCTTTTCCTAATCACCTGGCTTGCTGTAATCCCATGATGTTTTATTTCAAAGGAAAAGAAAGAAGAAAGGGAAGGCACAGAAAGAATAGAAGAGGACAAGCTATTTTGAAGTTGTGCCAGTCACAACTGTGCTGCCCACCATAGTCTCTTTTAGCCAGTACTGCTACCTTCTTCTGTTTTTTGTTTTTTTTTTGGCGGTACTGCCTTCTGCTTTTTTACTTTCTCCTTCCATATCCTTTCTGAGATGTCGGAGCTTCTCACAAGTCCACCTGGGGATTATGCTAGCTTTAGTCACATTCTTTATCTTAAATTCTCCATTTCACTCATCCTTCTGCTGCTCTTCTTCCCTACTCTAGTTCCAGACTTTGTCTCAGAGACCAAGTTTCCCCGACCTCTTCATTTTGACTTCATGATTATCACTCATTCTCTTTCTTGATGTGGTTTACATTCTGAAAATCTTTCAAGATGGGATTTTCAGAACCTTCCCTCTGTCACCTAATCAGGCTTTACTGTAATGTCAGGTCAAGAGCGTTCTACTACTTCAGCTGTCTGATCTGGGAACCAAAGGACTGGTAAGCTCTGACAATGGTATAAGAAGGGACTGGATTCCCAGTGTATATTCCAGTCAGCCAGGGTCCTCGTCGTCATGCAATCCCATGGAATGTGACCATTCTCCAGCAAGCACTTCATTTTCTAAATTCTGCCTTTTGCCATCTCTCATGCTCCCCATGTAATTGAACTACCACCAGGAAAAAGTTTGTACGATCTTTATGAAAAATATGGAGAAATAGATGAGACACTACACCTTGCTTATTTTTAAATCTCATATAGAATCTAGTACAGACAAAATAAGAAAACAAATTGAGCTAGTAAAATCTTGGTATGCTTACTAATTAATGTAAAATCAATGTAAAAATGCCAATCTTTTACAAAGTTAATATGCATGATACTCTGTTTCTGCTCTGACATGTTATCCTGTTAAGGGCATCCTTGAGTTGATACTTTAAAAATATTAATTTAACATTTTGGACTGAAATCAATAATCCTATAGATAAGAGATTCTAAGAATTGCTATTATCATGTAGGCTCAAGTAAATGACTGAAACAAGTAGCAACCTGCCAATTTCAGAATCGGGGGTGACAACTGCATTTTAACAGATCTTCTGTAGGTACCTCATTGAAGCAAGTGCAGTGGTACATTCCTATAATGCTAGCAGTCTAAGGGTGAGGCAGGAGGATGGTAATTTCCAACCCAGCTAGACCATATAGAAAGACTGTCTCAAAATGCAACTAAGCAAACAAAAGTATACTTTACTGGACTAGGGTGAGTATAACTTCGACACCATTATAGCTGACATTAGCTTATAACACTGGGGTCACTCCCTGAGAATCCAGACCTAAATAGGAAAGGAAAAACAAAACCAAATAAAACTCAACAATAAGAAAATGATACACTGGACTTCAAAATTTCAGAAGTTGTATTCCTTAAGAAATGGCTAACAGATTAAATTAAAAGATAGGAACAGATTGGGTGAAATATTTGCTAAACATATATTTGGTCAAGAGCTTGCATCTAGAATATAAGAAAGGCTCTCAATCCTTAATTATATATAAGAACCCAGTTTTACAAGCTTGGTAAGAGATGTGAATGGACACTTAAAGAAGAATCCTGGTTTTTATAAGTGATGAATTTATGATGAAAATGATATATATCAAATATACACTATACAAATATATAGAAACATACAAATATATAGAAATATATAATACATATCAAAAGCATAGTGAGAGATGACCAAACACAGAGACTAAAATAGCTAGAATAATATAGAGAAAATTCCATGCATTGGCAAGCATCTCTAATCCTACATCGCTGATATATAAATTGGCATAGCTACACAGTTTTGCATTTTTTTTAAAGATTTTTTTAAATTTTATTTATTTCTGTATGTGTATCAATGTACTGTCTGCATGCAGGTCTGTGCACCCGTGTCGTGCAATGCCGCAGAGGTCAGAAGAGGGTCTCGGATTCCCCTGGAGCTGGAGTTCTCCTGGAATTGGAGTTTCAGACGGCTCTCGGCCGCCATGTGGGTGCTGGGGATCGAACCCGGGTCCTCTGTAAGAGCGGTCGGTGCTCTTAACCGCTAGGCCATCTCTCCAGCCCCAGTTTTGCATTTTTTGAAACACAGTGGTGTATGAACCAATGATTTCATTTTTAGAAAATGACCGGTGGCCTATTTGAAAAATGTACTTGCCTAAAACAGTGTTTCAGTTTGTCAGTTGATTTTGACATGATGAGGCATTCTTTTCTATGATAACCAGCACAGAAGGCATAAATGGTTTCTAACTCTCTGAAATACCTTATCATGGACCTTTGAAAGATTTATTATGAAAACTTAACCTTTTCGATGCACAAGTTTACTGTTTTGGTCAATTATTTGAATAGGTTTTTCTCTTTCTTTTTTTGTTCCCTTTAATTTCATATTATACCAAAATATGCATATATACACTCCACACATAAATCAAAGTTATAAATTCTGAAAATAAACTCTAGGTTAATTCCAAAACACATTTATAGATTCACATTTTAACAGTAAAGTTGCATGCAGGTAAAAAGAAGTGTAACTCGGGTGCACCAACCTACATGCAGACAGTATGCTCATACACATAAAAAATAAAAATAAAAAGAAGTGTAACTTTACATTCTTTTTTTTTGAGTATGAATACATATCTTCTATCCATATATAGTAATTACAATGTGTAAATACAAGCGGCAGGACAATTCTAGAGTCCATTAAGAGATTCACATTGGAATACCACAGTTGCTTTCAGATACAATGAAATATAATAATAAAGTTGCTTGGTTTGCCTGCCAACTGGAGATTTGGTTTTAGCATCCACAAATGAGGGAAACCATTTGCCTTTTTTTTTTTTTTTTCCGGGACTGTGTTACTTCACTTAGCATAATGGCTTCCAGTTCCATCCATTTACTAGCAAAGCTCATGATGTCATCTTTCTTTACTGCTGCATAGAACTCCATTGTGTAGATGTACCACATTTTTGTTATTCAGTCATCAGTTGAGGGGCATTTGGGTTGGTTCCAGCTCTTTGCTATTGCGAAGAGAGCTGCAATAAACATAGCTATGCATGTATTTTTGTGGTAGGATGTGTCTTGTATATACCCAGGAGTGGTATGGCTGGGTCAGGTGGTAGGCTCATTTTGAGTTTTTTTAAGGGTTCTCCACACTGCTTTCCACAGTGGTTGTACCAGTTTACATTCCCACCAGCAGTGGATGAGTGTTCCCCTTTTCCCACAATCTCTCCAGCATTTGGTGTGTTTTGTTTTCTTTATCACAGCCAGTCTTACTGGAGTAAGATGATATCTTAGTGTGGTTTTAATTTGCATTTCCTTAATTAATAATGATGTTGAACACTTTTTAAGATGTTTCTCAGCCATCTTTACTTCCTTACTGGTGAAGTCTCTGTTCATCTCTTTTTTTTTTTAGTAGGTCATTTGTTTTCTTCTTTGCTTTTTAAGTAGTTTATATATTCTGGATGTTAATGCTCTATCAGATGCATCAGTGGTGAAGGTTTTCTCCCACTCTGTGGGTTTTCTCTTCACTTCCTTGATTGTTTCTTTAGCTGTACAAAAGCTTTTGAGTTTGATGAGGTCCCACTTGTCAGCTGTTGTCCTTATTTCCTGTGCAGCTGCTGTTTGATTTAGGAAGTCCTTTCCTAAGCCTTTGTCTTGTAGGTTGCTGCTGACTTTTTCTTCTATCACCTTCAGGGTTTCAGGTTTCAGGTTGAGATCTTTGATCCACTTGGAGTTTATTTTTGTACAGGGTGAGAGGTAGGGGTTTAATTTTGTTCTTCTACAAATGGTGATCCAGTTTTGCCAACACCTTTTGCTGAAGATGCTGTCCTTCCTCCATTGAGCTTTTTTTGGCCCCTTGTCAAGTATGAGGTGGCTGAAGTTACATGAGCTCAAGTTTGGATCTTCAATTTTGTTCCATTGGTCAGTGGTTCTGGTTTTTTGCCAGCACCGCACTGTCTTTATGACCATAGCCCTGTAATATAGCTTGAAGTCTGGTAATGTAATCCCCCAGTATTTCACTTTTTACTCAGGGTGCTTTAGCTATTTGGGGTCTTTTGTTTTTCCATATGAATTTAAGGATTTTTTTCCAAGTCTGTGAAAAAGCTCATGGGGATTTTGATTGGGATTGCATTGAATCTGTATATTAATTTGGGTAGAATGAACATTTTTGCTATATTAATTTTTTCCAATCCATGAGCATGGGAGATCTTTCCATCTTTTCGATGTCATTTTCAATCTCCTCGGGGTTTTAAAATTTTTGTTGTAGAGGTCTTTGGTGTCTTTTGTGTTAGGTTTATTCCTAGCTATTTTATTATTTTTTGAGGCTATTGTGATTGGGAAGGTCTCCTTATATTCCTTCTCCAGTTGCTTATTGTTGCTGTAAAGAAAGGCTACTGATTTTTCTAGGTTTATTTTGTATCCTGCCACTTTACTGAAACTTTTAATCATTTCTAAGAGTTTTCTGATGGAGTTTTTAGCATTCCTTAGGTAAACTATCATATCATCTGCAAAAAGGGATAGTTTTACTTCCTCTTTTCCAATGAGTACTCCTTTAATTTCCCTTTCCTTATTGCCCTAGCAAGTGTTTCAAGCACTATATTGAAGAGGAGTGGCGATTAGTGGACAGCCTTGCCATGTTCCTGCCTTTAAGGGGAATGCTTCTAACTTTTCTCCATTTAGGATGATGTTGGCTGTATATGCCTTTGATTACATTGAGGAATGTTCCCTAGACTTTGTCGTATTTGTAGATGGCAATTTTATAAGAACATTTCTCTCCATTGGACTGGAGAGAAATATTCTTATAAGATTTTATCGTTTCTATGTAAGGAACAACAGATTACATGAATTCCTTTCTTCAAAGTATTTTGTTAGCTGAAAAATTATTTTGTGCAAATAATGAAAAAAAGACATTTGTCTATCTTGTATTAATTTAAATTTGTTAGCTTTAGGTTTAACTGAATCATAATTGGCCAGAGACAACTTTAGCTGCCATCTACAGATAGGATAAAGTCTAGTGAAACAAAAGTTTAGACATACCAATAGTTCAACTTACCTTGTCTGTCATGGAGACAATACTAAAGTGTCAGAGATACTAGAACAGACTGAATCTCTTTTTGCACTTCATACTTCTGAAAGAAGCATATTACAATGTTGAGATAGTGTATCTCTAAAGATAAGAGTCAGCAGTTCAGATAGGCTACTTAGAGCAGCTCATTTGCAGGGCTAGTCTTTCCCATGGTGCATCCAAAGAGAGCTTACTGATGTCAATAGGAAGTCCGTATGTATATCCCCCAGGAAAACTCACAGATGATTCTGGATAAAGATGAACTTTGTTTTATGGTACTATATATAGAGATATATATTTGGGGAAAATATATAATTTTTCAAACAAGAAGTCAATATAACAACTGATGAAACACTGCAGAATGTATATTCTAAAATTACAGCAGGGCACTTAATATCAAATGATATAGCTTATTATACATTTAGTTACTGCAAAAAGTGACAGAACACTCATTCAGAATTCATCCTTTTCTAGTTTGTAAAGTAATTGGCTGAATTCATTCTGCTTGCCACTGGGCGAAGCACACCGCTTTAGCTTTTGATGAGCATCTTAAAAGTTGGTGTCCTTTCATCCACAGCATCCATCACTGAAATAACTATTTTCAGTTGCAATGCCTTAACTAAGAAGCCAATTGCTAGCCTGAAATGCAGTCTCAGTAGCCAGTTCTACTGAATCCAGAGAATAGTCAGAAACAGCTATTGGGCTTTACAAAGGGACTTTGAATCCCATTGTTTCTACTTGGGAGCATTTTGGTAGATTAGTATTTCAGTATAAAAATCAAATGGCTACCTTAAATTTTCTTGCCCTTATAGGAAAAGTGAGCACAAGCTGAATGGTATTGTCTGCTGAAAAAAAAAAAAAAAAAAAAAAAAGTAAATGAAACAAAACTGAGAGACAAAATAGACCAATATTGTGAAATCCATCTTATCCATCATCTCATCATTTCAACAGGTCCCTCGTACTGGGTGAGCTTCTGGCTAGAAGTTGTTTTGTTTTATTTTTATTTATTTATTTATTTTTTAAAGAAAAGATCTATCACATACCTATATGCATCTATGTGTACATATACTTGCACGTGCATATGTACATATATGTGTGTTTATGTACTTAATGGTGCTAATCTTTTTTTTTAATATTTTGTTTTTATTTTTTTATTTTTTATTATTTATTTTTTTTATTTTTTATTATTTATTTATTTATTCATTCATTCATTCATTCATTCATTTTTGGTATTTTTGAGACAGGGTCTCCCTGTAGCCCCAGCTGTCCTGGAACTCACTCTGTAGACCAGGCTGGCCTTGAACTCACAAAGATCCGCCTGCCTCTGCCTCCCAAGTGCTAGGATTAAAGGCGTGCACCACCACGCCCGGTGGTGCTAATCAATCTTGAGCAGGTCATGTAACAGTCATTTGAACTCTAAAATCATATCAGATTTTTTTTTATTTCTTGATATATGCAGATGTTATACAGATTTTCTTAGTGATGTAATAATGTTATACTGAAGAAATAACCATCTTTCAGGCTTCAAAGGATGAGGTCATCAATATTTCCCACCATGGCTTGGGGGAAAGGATAGCTTTGTCTCCTTTCGTATTCAAGTTGATGCACAGTGCATTTTTGTGTCTTAAGTAGCTGTTGACTAAAAGACTTTGTAGTGTAAAGGGTGTTTTACAAACTGTAATGGTGTGCTTCAAACAAATGCTAGACCCTTTCACCTTTGTTGTATATTACAAAGCTGTTAAATATGTGGTTTGAATTAACTTTGAACATGTGGAAATATGTAGCATGTGTCTCGTCTTTAACTCAGACGAAAATTCTAATTGCACAAGTTGTGCTCAAGTCAGTTGTGGATTATTTGTTCAGAAACACAAATGTGAATTGTACTCTTATCACCAGAATATTGCATAAGTTCAGTGATCTTTAAATAGCTCAGAAGTAATACTTGAACTTCATTTGAGTAGCACAAAGTTTACATAGCCCCTTTTAAATGTTAATTCGTTCCTTCCATTTAACTTTTCTGTTTTCAAATGCAACTGGGTGTTTTTCATTTTGGTATGTAGCAAAAGACTTCCACTTCTGGAAGATTTTCTTGTTATTTTTTTTTTTTTGGTCTTTCGAGACAGGGTCTCCCTGTAGTCCCAGCTGTCCTGGAACTCACTCTGCAGACCAGGCTGGCTTTGAAGTCACAAAGATCCGCCTGCCTCTGCCTCCTGAGTGCTAGGATTAAAGGCGTGCGCCACCACGCCCAGCTGGTTTTCTTGTTCTTAAATAAGGTCAGCCAGGTACCAGATTCTAAAAGAATAGTTGTGCACCGTACTCAAGTGGCCTTCTGACTGCACAAGAACGTACTACTACCCTCTTTAATATCCCTCACCTTGAGAGGTCAGTGAAACTGAAGGAGGAAGTGCAAGGCTTGCTTGATTCTCCACCACACCTCTACCCCACCGATGTCTAGTCCCATTGCGCAGCACACCAGAAGTTTGTAGACGGGCCTCTTGTTTTCAAACGTGCAAGAATTTGAAATTGTCATCTGGAATAGGTTCCATCTCTTATCTGCGTTAGATCAAACCAAAGAAGGCCCCAGCCATGCCCAAATGCTGCTCCCAAAGCCTGCCTTCCGGGCCTTACAAAAACCTTGCAGGAAGCGGTGCATGGTGGTGCATGCCTTTAATCCTAGCACTCAGGAGGCAGAGGCAGGCGGATCTTTGTGAGTTCAAGGCCAGCCTGGTCTACAGAGTGAGTTCCAGGACAGCCGGGGCTACAGGGAGACCCTGTTTCAAAAAGGCCAAAACCAAAAAAAACAAACAACCCCCCCCCCCAAAAAAAAAAAAAAAAAAAACCAAAACCAAAACAAACAAAAAAAAAAAAAACAAAAAAAAAACTTGCAGGATGTAAAAAGTGTTAACTTTTTTACTTTTGTACATTTTCTAAGTGATTTTTTGCTAGTGATGTTAAACTGAATTAAGTTTATTTGAGGAGTGTGAGCTCCTCTTCCATTTAAATAAACTGGAGACTTTCCTTTTATCTTTTAAAAGTGGAAACCCATTGTGTGCCTCTCAATTTAAGCGATTCTGATTACATTATTCTTTTTTTTAATTTTATTTATTTATTTATTTATTTATTTAATTATTTATATGAATGTACTGTCTGCATGTAGGTTTGTGCAGTCGTGTCGTGCAATGCCGCGGAGGTCAGAAGAGGGTGTCGGATTCCCCTGGAACTGGAGTTCCCCTGGAACTGGAATTACGGATGGTTCTTAGCTGCCATGTGGGTGCTGGGGATCAAACCCGGGTCCTCTGCAAGAGCAGTCGGTGCTCTTAACCGCTAGGCTATCTCTCCAGCCCATGATTACATTATTCTTAAGACCAGCATTGATTATTTATATACAAAGATATATTTTCCTTGTTTTTTTTTTTATTACTGTTTCAGAAGAAAATGAACCTTTTATTTTGTTCCAGACCCAGTAACTGTGCTGGTACATAGACACACTGAGACTAAAACAAAAACACAACAAAAAAATACTTTTGTAACCACCTCTGACTGCTTTTGTATATGAAAGTTGATTACTTTTGAGATGTTTGGATCTAGTTTCTAAGTTATTTTATATGTACCCCAAAGTTACTTTGAATCAGTAACCAACATGATGAATTTTTTGGTGATGCAGTGGTGAGACTTGTAATGAGCAAACAGGTACCTGAAGTAGCTCTTCTTTTCCTTCTTTCTTAGTAACCTGCTTTTTTGATTACAGTAAGACATCACAGATTATCTGAAATCCTCCTTCCTTCCACATTTAATTGCTTAATAGTTTGAAGAAACTATTGGAAATGGGCATTTTATATGACATGTATAGCTTTAAAATGTTTAAAAAATGAGCAAAAAAAAAAAAAAGAAAAAAATATGAAAAGGTTTATGTGGGTCTGTAAGGTATGGCTGTGGTAAGATATTGTAGTAGTTTTGACACTATTGTTATTACCTTTAAAATCATTTACCCAATAAAATGTTACAACTGCAAAAAAAAAAAAAAAGAAAATGACCTGTGATAGTTAATTTCAGCTGTCAATGAGAGGAGCTCTAGAATCACCTGTGAGATGGGCCTGTGGCAGGCCTGTGGCAGGCCTATCTTGATCGGTTAATTGAGATGGGAAGACCTGCCCACTGGGGGTAGTGCCATTCCCTGGCTGGGATGCTGAACTGTATAAATAAATGGAACTGAACCTACATCCATCTGTCTCTATTTCCTGATTGTGATAAAAGTACGGCCACCTCAAGGACCTGCTGCCTTGTCTTTCCCACTATGACGGCAGGACCTTAAACCATGGACCAGACTTAAGTTGCTTTTGTTAGGGTGCTACCTAAGAAAAAAATGAAATTACATGTGTACTCAAGACAGGTACAGAAATGATCACAGCAGCATTATTTGTATCAGCCCCAAAGTGAAACCAATCCAAATACCTATTAGGACAAAAATGCAATAAAAGATGTGATAATGTCTTTCAATGGTCTACTATTCTGCACTAAGATTAAAGAACTTCTGATATGTGCTACATGGATGCAATGCTAAGGAGGAAATAAGACACAAGATATGATTATTATATAATTCAAGTCATAAAATATTCAGAAATAAGCCAGGCATGGTTGCACATGACTTTACTCTCAGCACTTCGGAGGAAGGAGTAGGCGAATCTCAGTGACATCAAGGCCAGCTTGATCTACATAGACAATCCAGGCCAGCTAGGGCTACAGGGAGACCCTGTCTTAAAAGGACCAAAATAAAATCAGAAATAGCTAATTTATAGAGTCAGAAAGCAAAGCTGTAGTCACCCCATGCTATGTGTAAGAGTGCGGAGTGAGCATGGGATTGCTTTAGGCAATGGAAATGCTCTAAAAGTAGACTATGGTGACACTTATCCAACTCTACAAATCTGCCAAAAATCATACTATTGTATCCTTAGAACTGGTAAATTTGATATGTAGATTATACCTCAATATAGGTAACGTGTGAAGAAAATAATAGTTACAGAAAATATCTTTCTTATGTTCAAGAGAGTTTTGCTTAGTTGGATGAGAAGTGAATACTGATGGGTAATAAATGAAATGTCATCTGGGTGATGAAGACTGTGGCAGCTATAACCATGTGATTAATAGTTCCAGAACTACAACTTTAAATCTTGCTTCTGGCCTGCTCTCTCTCAGATTCCCATGCTGGCATGTTTAGCCTTCCCACTTGTAATTATCCTCCCTCCAAATTAGGATAAGAATTAACTAATTATAGTGGTGTCTTAGGCACAAGCCATATCAAATACCCTGGTAACCAGGAGTCATTCTGCCTACAGAAGTATGCCAGAAAGCACATAACTCTCCAGAACCTGCCCGGAGGCTCAACACAAGGAAACCGAATCAATTCGCAGAGCTCCTCCATCTATTTCACCTGGTGCAGGTCCACCTCGAATAGCCATTAAATTACTTCCTTAAGTTTCTGTGGTATCAATATGCCTATCAGAGGGCTAGGAAATAGTGTTAGAATTAAGGCTTAGTTTAATTTTTGGTTCTGATATAGAGTCATGTGGCTTGAGCAAAACAACTTATCTTTTAGCCTTATTTTATCCCTGGGACAATTCTTTCTATCTTTCAAAAGCAGTAAACAGAATTGTCCATACTAAGAAACAGACCCAATGTCTGGAAGTGAGTATAACACCAGGGCTTTACAGGAGTGTAGCTCCAGTTGCCAACCTGTTTCATGCTTCTAGAAGCCCTTCCTATGAATTCCCCATTCCAATCAGATAATGACAGTGCGATGACTGCGGCCCTCCATTTCCTAGGACACCTTATTCCCAACTCTGTATTCAGAAACTCTACTCATCTTTTATGACTCAGCTTAAAGCTCATCTTCTGCATTTATTATGATCATTAACTCTTTAAACAATTCACGATATCTCTAATTATGCACTTTAAAATACTGCATATTTCCTCTGGTATAAAATACCTTTATTTCTGGAAGTATACCAAGGTTTGATCAACCTTCTCATGCCTCTTATAGTATATGAAATAAATTCATTTTTTTTCCTGCCTGAGAAACTCCTTAAGGAGTAATTTGAGACCCTCTATTCAAGTCTAGTTTTCACTTTATAATAATGGGGGGGGGACTAATGATCCCAAGAAAGGTATATGAAGTGTCAAGTCAGACAAATAACATCATGGTAGAGTTAGATACAGAAGTGGGCCTTCCTGTGGCAGAGACTTTAGCTGTTTCTCAACAACCAATCATCCTCCTGGGGTCTATGACCATCAATGTTTAGATGAGACATGGCAATTCAGAAAAAAAAGAGTTCATTTCTTACCCTCCCTTTATTTAAATATGGACATGAGTTCTATTGAATGGCATGTCACATGATTGCTTCCTTTTCTTTTTCCCACTCCCTTCATCTTTATGCCTAGAACATGGATGCAATAGTAGAATTCACTATTGGATCATGAGGTTGAAGGACACCTCCTATGCATAACAGAAAGAGAAGGCTGAAAGAACATGATTTTCCAAGGCTTTCGAGGAACAGAGAGAGACACTATCTGGTGTGGATTGTCAGCATCTAGACTTCTCCATAGAAAAGAAAGAAACTTTTATGTTATTTAAGTTACTTTAGCTATTATTTTTGATAACTTGTCTTATTGTCCCTCCTATCAGCTTTCTGTTGCCTGCAGGTCTTCCCATTAATTTCAGACACACACACATATTTATATACATACATACATACATACATACACACACACACACACACATATATATATATATACATATATAAATTCATTATTAATTCAATCACTCACTCAATAGCCAGTCAATGAGTACATATATTCTGTCTGACATAAAGGGGATTTCAGTGGACAATTAAGGGAAATTTACAGATTCCCTAAGCATGGATATTAAATGGACATCTTTTTCTTAAATTATCCATCAAGTCATCTATTTGGCAAACATTCATCTTGGACTTTCTCAGACAGTTGCATTTCAAACCATCTCACTATCTCTAGTAGTACATCATTGGTAGAATTAGTTGTGCTTAATATGTTCCTTTTGCCCCTCTATAGCCACTCTCTACCCTTGTCTACCCTTTGCTCTTCCTTGGGAGGATGGTCAGTATGGGGTACATCAGTGGCTGTCTTGCCTTCTGGTTTATGGTTGGGTTTGGCAGTGGGGACCCTCACAGGGAGAGCAGAGAGAAGAACGAGGCCTACTTATAGCCCTACTGTACACCATATTGTCGTCAATAGCAGGCACATAGTCACAGGTAGCCCCTAAAGATTATATCACCTGGTACCACCATGGATATTTTCTTTTTTATCATTTAAACACATTTTATTTATTATTTTATGTGTATGAGTGTGTTGCCTCCATGTATATAAGTGCACCCATGGAGGTCAGAGGAAGGTGTTAGATCTCCTAAAACTAGGGTTATGGGTGGTTGTTAGCTACCATGTGGGTGTTGGGAACTAAACCCAGGTCCTCTGCAAGAACGAGTGCTCTTAACCACTGAGCCATCTCTCCAGCCCCTGCCATAGCCATTTTAGTATAAGTACGCTCTGTGATGCTCTGTGATAAGGTGGCCTTTCTCAGTACATTTTCTTGCAACTAGAAAATCCATGATTGTATTTATTTTCATAGCTTACTTCCCAAGATGGAATCTCAGGTTAACTATGTTTCTTCAGGAGGATGACTCTTCCTCTCCAAGTGGCCCACTAAACCATCTGGTAACCATTCCCTACTTTCATTTGTTACTGGCCTTTGGAAAGTTTGTAGTGTCTTGTGATTTCTCTACATATTGTCTACACCTTGTAAATTAAATCTTACTTGAGATCTCCTTGTTTGAGCCTGCCATCTGCTTCTGGTTAGCATGCTGAGTGATATTCCATGTGCCTCAGGTTTTAGTTTAACACATAGGTCCTAGACAAAAATGGCACCCAGCAAAAGCCCTGTGGGGAAGAAGGGTGGAATAGAGGGGGGTTGGAAAGGACAGACAACCTCAGAATGCGAAAATAGCATTGTGATGAAACTTGGTTCTCAAAAGCCTGTACATACATATACCTTCTTTATTTCTCTTTTTTGGGGGGATTATTTAAAAGTGAGACTTGCATGTGAAACCTGCAATTTACTAAACAAAGTGCATTTCTCTGCCAGGAGCCTTAGTATCTTCTCTAATTCCATCCTTGTATTTACTTGAAACATTTAGAGACTGTTAATATGACTATTTGGGGGGCACAATATAGACTTACAGAATCCAGCCTAAAGCCAAATTATTATTTGTTTGTTCTTTCTTATAAGTCAACATACAGAATAAGGAGCAAAAACCTATATATTCAGTAAGCAAAAAGACTTCAAAGCCTGTTTTTGGCAGAAGAAAGACAAAGGGAAAGACAAAAGGAGTGACTGGTAAAATAGTGCGACCCCTTCCAAAAGATACCCAGGTCCCAGAAATTGTGAGTATGTTACTTTACATGGCAAATAATAGTTTACAGGTATGATTCAGTTAAATATCTTGAGATGAGAAAATGGTTCTGGATTATTTTTGGTGAGGCCAACCCAATCATAAAGATACAAATTAAAGAGGGATTCAGGACAGTTAACAGAGTGATCCAGCCATCAATGACTTCCAAATGAAAAGGAACCACAAATGGAGGAACACAAGCAGGTTCTAGAGAGTGGAAAATGCAGGGCACTCATTCTCCCCCAGAGCCGTGAGAGGAAAGCAGATTTGCTGACATCGTCACATTAGCTCAGCGACATCTATTCTGATCTTTCAATCTCCAGAATTACAAGGTAACACGTTTGTATTTAGGCCACCTAGTTCAGAGTAATTTGTCACATCAACAGTAAATGACTAATATGGAATGGAAGACTGAGCTCTTCAGACCCAGGTAACTAAATCTTTCAGAGACTTGGGGATCCTGAAGAACTTTTGTATGAGGGCTGTTTCAGTTTCATTCAGAAAAATAACCATCTTTCACAAATCTTATTCTGTTGCTTTCTGGTGCCTTTAGAGCAATAAATTGTACTTTCCAAACTCATTTAAAGAACACTACATTGTATATCTATTATATTAAAAATAATTATCTAAATCACAGTACTATTTAAGATTAATAAATTCATAAGCATTCATTATTTGTACTCCGTCAAACCCATCTGCTAGCTCCCCACACCATCGTTGCCCATTTATAATTAAGTATCCTAAACGTGATGCCGGCCTTACCACACTCTGGCCTAGCTGCTCCCGGAAGAAGTAAGCCATGTTTCTCTTTTGGAGGCTGTCAAGGTAATGCTGGAAGCGAGTATACGTATATGGGTAGCAGTAAGCAAACTGGTAAATATCATCTTCTCGGTCAAAACAGAATGCAAAGGACATCACGTAATTCTTCCTGTGGTCTGGGCAGCGGTAGTAATAAACATTTTTGGGTGGTAGTCTCTGCCTGAAAGATGCAAACAAAGAGATTTGGACCTGTAAAAAAAATACTAGTTCAAGTTTCAAGAGGTAACACAAGGTATGAATGCCTAGGAAATAAGCTTTCTTATCATGAACCTAGGTCATGGCATTAGAATGACAGACAGCACACCACGGGGTCCAAAGGAGATGGGACTCTGATAGCACTCTGCTCAAATGATAGACCTACTCTTTCACTTTTTGGAAAACACAAAGTTAAGGAAGATAAAGCAATTGAACGCCTATGACATGCCTAGGTATTACGGTAATGTCTGGATGTACAGTGTAAACAGGACAAGCAAGCTCTTCGTCTTCGTGGTGTGTGTATTCTAACAGGGAAACAGCCAATGCAGAGTAAAAACACAGACAATAGAGTTACAGAAGCCGAAGTTAAACAAAGGAAGATTTTAGTGTAGGAGATAGCATTGGAGAGAGGGCTACTTCTAGGGTAGTTGGGATTTGTGTTCTCTTTATTATAAGACTAAGTCAGAGCTTTTAAAGTAAACCAATATATTGTGAATATTCAAGGGGTTGAGATAGAGGATTCAAAGTTACTCTAAATTATTACTATTATTTTCTACAGGACATCCTATAAAATTAATTTTTAATATAATATTATTAAAACTTACAGTTTCATACATGCATACAGTATGTTACTATTACATGCACCCTTACTCTTTCCTTATCGGCTCAAAGCTACGCTGCCCTATCTCCCAACTTTATGTTCTTGTTTTTCTTTTGGGACAGGGTTCCCTGCTTCCCAAGAGCTAGGATTATGTACTGCCATACCTGGCCTCTTTTTTTCTTTTTTTTAAATAGTCTACTGAGTTGGATTTATGCTGTCCATATATGCACAGGCATGAGGCCACCGACCAGAGCACAGTTGACTATGGAGCTAAACTCCTAAGGAAAACCGATTCTTTCTCTCTGGTACCCGTCAACTGTCATGAGTTCCTCAGCTTGGTATAGAGGTTCCTGAGCCTATCCCTGATCCATGTCGCAAGGTGGGCTGGTTTGATCTTGTACAGATCTTGTGTCTGGAAGACACTGTTTCATCACAGTCCTCCCTGACCTCCGGCACTCACAGTCTCTCTGCTCCCACTTTGGAGATAGTCACTGAGTTTTTTTGGGTGAGGGGAGGAGTACGATAGAGATGTCCCAGGTGATAAAGCTTTTTTGTCGGAGCAGAGAAAAGCTAATGAAGACCGAATGGTAAGGGAGGATGGATGTTAAGAGATCAGCATTTACTTACACAGTCTTATTTAAGCATTCTTTTGTCCATTGATTAGTTCATTGAAAAAATACATAAATGTTTGTTCACGAGCAACCATATCTACGAGGAGGAAGTTAGCAAACCAGTAAGAGTCTGTCTAGATGGAGGAAAATCAAGTACTACGATACAGAGCTATGACATGTAACCATGCTGAGTTGTCTGGCAGCTCAATATAAATCAAGCAGCACATTAAGAAAAGTGAGCTGGGCGTGGTGGCACATGCCTTTAATCCCAGCACTTGGGAGGCAGAGGCAGGCCTGGTCTACATAGTTCTAGGCCAGCTGGGGCTACAGGGAAACCCTGTCTCAAAAAGACCAAATAGAAAGAAAGAAAGAAAGAAAGAAAGAAAGAGAAGAAAGAAAGAAAGGAAGGAAGAAAAGAAAGAAAGAAAGAAAGACAGATGGAGAGAAAGAAAGAAAGAAAGAAAGAAAGAAAGAAAGAAAAGAAATAAAGAAAATTGAAACGTGTCAGCCATGGCCCCAAGGGCAAGGAGGAAAGTCTATGAGATGCTGTGCCTGAGAGCACAGAGTGAATCAGCAGGAAAGAGAATCTACTGCAAGCTGGCTGACAGTTTTATTATGATGGTGGTGAGCATTTGTGGGGTCTATGATGGAAATGCTGGCCAGTTGGGATGAAATCGATCACTCGGTAAATATGATTCTTACAAATGAGAAGGTGAATGAGTCCTGTTCTAGTGCAGCTTCCCCAACTACTCCTGAGTGTGCTATCTGTCTGCAAATGTGTCCATGCAGTCAATATATAAACATGCTTTCTGTTATCTATGTACACAGGAAATTTCATGGGTTGAAAACAATATGGCCTGTCTACAAGAAATTCTCAAGGATTGGAGCTGCAGAGATGGCTCAGTGGTTAAGAGCATTGGCTATTCTTGAAGAAGAACTGGGGTTGAATCCCAGCACCCTCATGGTGGCTAATAACCATCTTTACAGATCCAGGGGATCCAATGCCCTCTTTTGTCTTCTGCAGACTTTGCATGACATGGGTGCACTTACATACATGCAGGTATAATACTCATAAAATAAAAATTTAAGAGAGTACTGAGGATTTCCTTAACAAGCCAACCTTGTTGCTTTGTCACCAGAACTTATTGTAGAAGTAGAGGAAATGGTGGATAAGCGTGGCCTGCTGAAGGCAGAGACAGATGAAATGGTGGATAAGCATGGTCTGCTGAAGGCAGAGACAGAGGAAATGGTAGATAAGCATGGTCTGCTGAAGGCAGAGACAGGAAATTGCAGATAAGCGAGGTTTGCTGAAGGCAGAGACAGGGGAAATGGTGGACAAGCATGGTCTGTTGAAGGCAGAGACAGAGGAAATGGTGGATAAGTGTGATCTGCTGAAGGCAGATACAGGCAATGGTGGATAAGCGTGGTCTGCTGAAGGCAGAGACAGAGGAAATGGTGGATAAGCGTGTTCTGCTGAAGGCAGAGACAGAGGAAATGGTGGATGAGTGTGGTCTGCTGAAGGCAAAGAGAGGAAATGGTGGATAAGCATGGTCTGCTGAAGGCAGAGACAGAGGAAATGGTGGATAAGCGTGGTCTGCTGAAGGCAGAGACAGGAAATGGTGGATAAGTGTTGTCTGCTGAAGGTAGAGACAGAGGAAATGGTGGATAAGTATGGTCTGCTGAAGGCAGAGACAGGGGAAATGGTGGATAAGCATGGTCTGTTGAAGGCAGAGACAGAGGAAATGGTGGATAAGTGTGGTCTGCTGAAGGCAGAGACAGGAAATGGTGGATAAGCATGGTCTGCTGAAGGCAGAGAGAGAGGAAATGGTGGATAAGTGTGATCTGCTGAAGGCAGATACAGGCAATGGTGGATAAGTATGGTCTGCTGAAGGCAGAGACAGGAAATGGTGGATGAGTGTGGTCTGCTGAAGGCAGAGACAGAGGAAATGGTGGATAAGCATGGTCTGCTGAAGGCAGAGACAGGAAATGGTGGATAAGCATGGTCTGCTGAAGGCAGAGACAGAGGAAATGGTGGATAAGTGTGGTCTGCTGAAGGCAGAGACAGGAAATGGTGGATAAGCGTGGTCTGCTGAAGGCAGAGACAGAGGAAATGGTGGATAAGCATGGTCTGCTGAAGGCAGAGACAGGAAATGGTGGATAAGCATGGTCTGCTGAAGGCAGAGACATAGGAAATGGTGGATAAACATGGTCTGCTGAAGGCAGAGACAGGAAATGGTGGATAAGCGTGGTCTGCTGAAGGCAGAGACAGAGGAAATGGTGGACAAGTGTGGTCTGCTGAAGGCAGATACAGGCAATGGTGGATAAGCGTGGTCTGCTGAAGGCAGAGACAGAAGAAATGGTGGATAAGCATGGTCTGCTGAAGGCAGAGACAGAAAATGGTGGATAAGCGTGGTCTGCCAAAGGCAGAGACAGAGGAAATGGTGGATATGCGTGGTCTGCTGAAGACAGAGACAGGTAATGGTGGATAATCATGGTCTGCTGAAGGCAGAGACAGGAAATAGTGGATAAGCATGGTCTGCTGAAGGCAGAGACAGGAAATGGTGGATAAGCATGGTCTGCTGAAGGCAGAGACAGAGGAAATGATGGATAAGCATGGACTGCTGAAGACAGAGACAGGAAATGGTGGATAAACGTGTGCTGAAGGCAGAGACATAGGAAATGGTGGATAAGCGTGGTCTGCTGAAGGCAGAGACAGAGTAAATGGTGGATAAGCGTGGTCTGCTGAAGGCAGAGACAGGAAATGGTGGATAAGCGTGGTCTGCTGAAGGCAGAGACAGAGGAAATGGTGGATAAGCATGGTCTGCTGAAGACAGAGACAGGAAGTGGTGGATAAGTGTGGTGGTTCCCTATTTAATTTACTTAGGGGCAGGAATCATATTGGCCTTACTTGCCCACTATATTTAAAATTGAGGTCCGATTCTATCCCCTTTCCCTCTATGAGGGCTGCACAATGGCCCATGCTTCATTTATGTTACATATGGTCTTCATTCTTTGGCTGGAAGGATGGAGGCTATCATCTGACTAGAGCCTGTTGGCTGCTTCCTTGTCCTTATACGTGCCTGACATAGCTAGGCACCTTGCACCGATGCCCATATTGTCAATCTACCTTCCCTAGACCAATAAGACCCACTCTGCTAACCAATCCTGTCTTCCCCCAAATAACTCTGAGAATGCTCCTGTCACCAGCACACCTATGCTTAGCTCTTTCTGTATTTCATCACAGTTAATCTCTTGGTGAATCACAGGGAAGGAGAGAAAGAGGGGCAGTGCTCAGACAAGGGCAACAAGTTTTTGTGCCTCCATGTCTGATCAGATCAGTTTTATTAGTGGCTAAAGGGCATGAGGGGTGGGAAGAGAGGCAGTGCTGCACAATGCCAGATGAACTTTTGATAACAATAAGATACTGCTCCTTTCTTGAATTAACCTTTCTAGCCTATACACAGTATTGTTTCTTTTTCAGTCTCTTTTATTAGTAGGGATATTATTTTTTTTCTGAGTGCTGGCTGGAGAAGGCTACCCACACACTCAGGTGGCCATTGCTTCTAATTCCAAACCATTAAACAATTAAATTAAAGCCAATTATTTCGGCTGGTAAAGTCTGAGAATATCTGGCCATTGTTATTTCCGTTGGTCAGGGACAACAATAGTATTCACACCTGCAGCTGGCACATGCGAATGCATCCAGAGAAGCTCCTGGAAAGAGCACACCATCCCAGAAGAGGGCCTGAGCTAGGAACTCTATTTCTCTTTCTCCAGATTTGGAGAGGCAGAGTGAAGATGACCCTGAACAAGAAGTTCAGAGTTGGGTTTGTATTCAGACTCGTGGGATACTCTTGCCCTTTCTATGCCTCTACAAAAATGTGGTTGATGTTGGTGGGATGTACAGACTTATTCATGGAGAAGTGTGGTCCTATGTGTAGATAGCAGAATACTCTTGGTGCAGTGATTATACATAAGTCCAAAATGATGATATTTTGATTTGATTGCAGGTTAAAAACTTTATTACCAGAAAAACTTTATTACAGTTTCATCAGCAATAAGTTAAAATATGAGAGTGATTGTACATTGTAGAACAGTGCATTTATTACAGTTTCATCAGCAATAAGTTAAAATATGAGAGTGATTGTACATTGTAGAACAGTGCAAGTATATTTCTATTTTTTATAAAATACAACCATGAATCTATGAGCATAAAATGTTTAAGTATTTAGGATCCACACTGCTGGTCAATAGAACTCCCTCATGCAGTAGAGGACCAGGAACACAGAAGGTCAAAAATGGCCAAAGTATAGAGACTAAGACTCTACAGAGAGTGGGTCCTTGGACAGACTCCTAGATTGAATTCCATCCACTCAGGGATCAGGAACTACTGGGGAAGAGGGGGTGGAAAGATTATAAGAGCTGGGGAGGAGGTGCATGATGATATAGAATTAGAATCCTACAGGCTCCTGGGACCCTGCTCACATTAACCTACAGCAATGATGTCAGCATGCACAAGACCCATGCAAACTCAAGCAGATAAAAAGCCAGCATAGGAATGGGTAACAGCATGGATTGGGAAAATTAATATAGCAAAAATGTCCATTCTACCCAAACTCTTGTATAGTTTTAATGCAATTCCAATTAAAATCCCCAAGAGTTTCTTCACAGGCTTGGAATAAAAAGTCCTTAATTTCATTTGGAAAAACAAAAGACCCTGAATAGCCAAAACAACCCTGAGTGAAAAAGAGCAATACAGGGGGGATCTCTATACCAGACTTCAAACTATACTACAGGGATATAGTCATAAAACATCTCGGTACTGGCACAAAAACAGACCTGTTGACAAATGGAACAAAACTGAAGGTCCAAACTTGAGCACATAAAATTTCAGCCACCTTATATTTGACAAGGGGGCGAAGAAGACACAATGGAGCAAAGACAACATCTTCAGCAAGTGGTTGGCAAAACTGGATCACCTCTTGTAGAAGAATGAAATTAAACCCCTACCTCTCGCCCTGTACAAAAGTCAACCCAAATGGATCAAGGACCTCAACATGAAACCCAAAACTCTGAGGGCGATAGAAGAAAAAGTTGGCAGCAGCCTACAAGACATAGGAGTAGGAAAAGACTTCCTAAATCAGACAGCAGCTGCGCAAGAATTAAGGTCGACAATTGACAAATCAGACCTCATTAAACTCAAAAGCTTCTGTACATCAAAAGAAACAATCAAGGAAGTGAAGAGAAAACCCATAGAGTTTGAGGAAATCTTCACTGCAGATACATCTGACAAAGCATTGATATCCAGAATATATAAACTACTCAAAAAACAAAGAAGAAAGAAAACAAATGACCTATTTAATAGATGGAGCAAAGAGCTGAACGGAGACTTCACTGGTGAGGAATTAGAGATGGTTGAAAAACATCTTAAGAAGTGTTTAACATCATTAATCATTAAGGAAATGCAAATCAAAACCACTTTAAGATATCATCTTACTCCAATAAGACTGGCTAGGATCAAGAAAACAAATGACACCAAGTTCTGGAGAGATTGTGGGGAAAGGGGAACACTCATCCACTGCTGGAGGGAATGTAAACTCATACAGCCACTATGGAAAGCAGTGTGGAGAATCCTTGGAAGACTTGGAATGAACTTGCCACCTGACCCAGTCATACCACTCCTGGGCATGTATCCACAAGACTCATCTTACTGCAGAGATACATACACAGCCATGTTTATTTCAGCTCTCTTCACAATAGCAAGGAGCTGGAATCAACCCAAGTGCCCCTCAATTGACAAGTGGATAGAGAAAATGTGGTACATCTACACGATGGAGTTCTATGCAGTGGTAAGGAAAGATGACATCATGAGTTTTGCAGGTAAATGGCTGGAGCTAGAAGTTATCATGCTAAGTGAAGTAACACAGTCCCAGAAAAACAATCGACGAATGGTAGCCCTCATCTATGGATGCTAACACCAATTACCTAATTATATGGCAAACTGAGTAATGTCAACGTGATTTGAAAACAACTGTGCTCTTATATTGTGAATCCCTTAAAATATAATAAATAAATTAAAAAAGAAATGAGTAACAGTTCCTAATCTTAGTCAAAGCACTATTAGCAGCTGATTACTCTTGGGTGAGGAAGAGCTGATCTTCTTAAAGGGAAGGACTCTGGATAGGCAGAGTAGACCTCAGTGGATGGATAAACTTGCACTAAAGGAAATCTGGGGACACTAAGTTGTCAGGAAAGGCCTTAATGCAAATGACAGAATGTATGAATGCCAGTGTGGGGGTGGAGCTAATGGAGGGTTGTTGCATTATGAATATTCTTGCTGGATGAATGTTTGTGCTTGAATGCTATAAGGCTTGTAGGAAACCTGGGAAGATAGGCAGAAGGCCTGCTCTTGAATGTTTGTGCTTGGAATATAAACACAGAACTTGTTAATCATTTTATTGGTGAAACCCAATGTCACTATGTTCCCTGTTTACTTTAATGGCTAGGTCTACAGAACCTTGAATTTTGTTTATCTCCTGAAGCCTTGTCTCTGCCATGTAGACAATTATATTGTAATAACCCTCTACAAGTAGTGAGAGATATATAAGCTTAAGATTCAGAATAAACTTTGTCAGCCTTCCTTACAGTTGGTTGTCCATGTCCTTTATCAGAGTGGTGGTTCAGGTCCCAGAACCAAGAGTTCCTCACAGAGGAAATACACAAAAAAAATCAATAAAAGTTTACAAAAATATGCTCCAAATTGCAATATGTATATGTAAAAGTAGAGATATAAAAGGAAAATAATTGAAATTATTTTCTCATAGTTATGCACTCTACACAAAAATCTGTGTTTCAGAAGTGATATGTAGTATGGTTTATTTAGAATATGACAGTCCTAAAATAATTTTGATCAATTTTGATTCTAAGCTTCCTTTCATATAAAGTAGCAGATAGCAATACCTTTTGCCAATCAGAAGAAAAATTAAATTAAACCAGGAGGTTTTTAAAAAACTATTTAATTTTTGGGTACTACATATACAACATCTCAATCAGTCTCAATTACCTTTATATCCCCTTCTCCATTGGTACCCTCCCACAGACATCCCCCCAACCCCAGAGTTCATACATTCTGTCATTTGTGTTAGGGTCTATTGAGCCAAATTCCTCTCTCCAGTCATTCCTCAGTGCCAGTTCATCCTCTGAGCTCTAGTCGGCCTAGCCAGAGTCACTCTCTTATAAAAGGCCAGTTTTTCCTCCGCCAACCATAGTCAGCTGCCAATATCTTTTCAGCTAAATTGGGTTCTGCTACCAATTTCTGTAGTTCTGTGCTGGGTTTTGTCCGTCTGATTTGCATGGGTCTATAGGGACTATAGGTTCATATGAACAGGGTCCCAGGAGCTTTAGGAGTCATTTCCATTTGGTCTTGTACCACCTCCGTGGCTCTTACAATCTTTCTGCCTCCTCTTCCTAAATGTTTCCTGAGACCTGGGTTAATGAAGCTGAATACAGGCAGCTTGTCCATGGACCCATACTCTGTAGACTCCTAATCT
Organism: Rhizomys pruinosus; assembly: GCA_009823505.1. NCBI lineage: Eukaryota > Metazoa > Chordata > Mammalia > Rodentia > Spalacidae > Rhizomys > Rhizomys pruinosus. The sequence continues at coordinate 395,414 of VZQC01004410.1, forward strand.
CCACGGTTTGGCCATTCATGCTGTTTTGAGTTTCATTCATGCCCTGCTGCATGGGGGAGTTTCCTTAATGAGAGTTAAGAGGTTAACTAATATCCTCTTGCCTTTTATTTTATGTTGTGTGAGACTTAGGGGTAGAGGTTGTGTTGTAGATGAGCAATTCACAGACAATTTCTATGAGTGTCCAGTTGTGGGACTCTGTACTATTCTCATCTGGTGCAAAAGAAGCTTCTTTTTTGAGTGGCGTCTGGGCTGTTTGTATGTAAATATCAGGATACCTATTTTGCAGTAAGGAAGATTTTACCTTGGCCAAGGGAGGGATGTGACAACCGTGGGAATATCTCTAAGATCTATGACCTCTCTAGCTGTATATATCTGTCCCTGTTTATAGTATCACACATGGGAGTTTCCTCCCATTGAGTGAGTTTTTAAGTACAATTAGTCACTGATTGCCCCCAAGATAAAAGTGATGTTGTATGCTGTGTTGGACACTATTGCGGTCTTAAAGCTGGTGTTGGATTATTGATTTCTGTTTTCCCTTAGTAGCTTGCATAGTGTTCTCCAAATCTATGACAGCTAGCCTTTGGGGGGAGGAGGTGGCTTCCAGGTCAGTTCTAGCTCCATCGCTCCAATTCTGTTCTCTGAAGTATGTCTGTCTTCAGCAATAGGGTCTTCCTTTCAGGTTCTGAGAGGCAATCAAGGCCTGTGGGGATAGCCTGTGTAATTTTGGGAGTATTTTGAACTACTCCAGACAATGACTCCAGGGAGAATTCTCCTGTCTGGCACTATTTGTTCTTATGTAGCCTTAGCTTTGCAGATATACTCATGTAGGGATATTATATGTGTAATTTGTCAATAGATCATAGACTAATATGATTCCCTTGGGGTTTTTGCCCTAACTAGGCATTACTTATCTCTCCTCTCTCCACCTCCTTTTCTAGCCCTCCCCCCTTTCAGGTCTTCTCCATTTAAAGTATCCTCATTTTTCCCATTTTCCCTAATATGCCAGGCTCCTATGGCCCCACTTCTCTTGGGCTCCTTTTTCCCTTTATCCTCCCTTTCCTTCTATAACCCTTCCTCTCCCCTCCCATTTAGATAACCTGGTTCTATCCATTTCTCTGTTAATAACACTTGTCACCTACTAGTCTTCTGTCTCAGGTTCCCTCTTTCCCTTTCCCTTCCTGGTTCTTTTCATTTACCTGGTTCCTGCATTTACATCAGGATATATACTTAATAATAAGGATTTGGTGCTAGGATCCACAAATGAGGGAGAACATACACGGTATTTTTTTTTTTTAATTTGTGTTACTTCACTGAGCATAACAGCTTCTTAGTTCCATCCATTTACCTGTAAATTTCATGAGGTCATCTTTCTTTTCTGCTGAGTAGAACTCCACTATGTAAATGTACCACATTTTCATTATCTACTCCTCATTCGAAGGACACTTAGGTAGCTTCCATATCATCACTATTCTGAAAAGAACAGCAATAAACATGGATGTGCAAGTATCTCTGCAATAGGATGAATCCTTTGTGTATACACCAAGGAGTGGTATGACCAGGTCAAATGGTAGGTTCATTTTTCGTTTTAAAGATTTCTCCACACTGCTTTCCATAGGGGTTGCATGAGCTTGCAATCCCACCAGTAGTGAACGAGTGATCCCTTTTCGCCATAACCTCTCCAGAATTTGGTATCATTTGTTTTCTTGATCTTAGCCAGTCTTATACAGGTAAGATGAAATCTTAAAGTGGTTTTAATTTGCATTTCCCTAATTATTAAAGATATTGAACACTTTTAAAGATGTTTCTTAGCCATTTTTATTTTTCTTTTTCTCTATTCAACTCTTTATCCTACTTGTTTTCTTGGTTCTTTGTTTTTTGAGTAGTTTATATACTCTGAATGTTAAGCCTCTGTCAGATGTATCACTGGTGAAGATTTTCTCCTACTCTGTGGTTTTTCTCTTCACTTCCTTGATTGTTTTCTTTTGCTGTACAGAGGTTTTTAGTTTAATGAGGTCCCACTTGTTGATTGTTGACCCTAATTCCTTAAAATGTCCATTTTTACACCTATATCTTGTAGGTCACTGCTGATGTTTTCTTCTAGCAGTTTCAGAATTTCAGGTTTCACACTGAGTTCTTTGATACATTTGTGGTTGACTTTTTGTAGGTGAAAGATAAGGGTTTAGTTTCATTCTTCTACAGGTGGTGATTCAGTTTTGCCAGCACTATTTGTTGAAGATGCTGTCTTTCCTACATTGAGTGTTCTTGGCCCCTTTGCCACACATCAGAGGGCTGAAATTGCAAGTTCTAAGGTGGGCAGTCCTCCAAAAAGGATGCACTCTTTTCACGGAAGGTGGTTTTTTTAATCCCCAGGAGCTCCTGCCTTCTCTAACATTGTGAACTTGACTATTTCTTCTAAAGTAAAGGAGGGGCTAAGTACAAAGCTGAGCACTGCACAATGCTCCCTGGGGTGCCCTGGGAATGCATGCTCCCTGTGAACATGCACAGGGAACTCTGGGAAGCCACTGGCACCATGTTGGGGCAGGACCCAGGGACATATAAAAGGACACCATATGGGGGGCTGGCTGAAGTTCGCCATTTGGGGATCATGGGTGGAAGTCACCCAGTTCCTGCCAAGACTCTGGGCAGCCATGAGGGAAAAGGGAATCACTGCTTGGCCAGTAAGTGATATCTTGTCTCCATTCACTCTGTGAGCAAGTCTGAGTAAATTCTCTAGTCTCCCCAAAACTAAGATTGGAGGATCTGCTCCTTGGTTTGTCTGGGAGCTAGGTATCAGAAGAGGCCACATATGTGGGTAGTTTCTGGAAAGAAATCTCTGCTACACATGTACACAAGTCTAGGTCTTGAATTTTGTTCCATTGATCTATGGGCCAATTTTTATGCCAGTACCATATTGTTTTTATGACTATTACTCTGTAATATAGTTGAAATCTGGTATAGCAATCTACCCTGTATTGCTCTTTATGCTGAGGGTTGTTTTGTCTATCTGGTGTCTTTTGTGCTTCCATATGAATTTTAGGATTTTTTTCCTAATTCTGTGAAGAATGTTACAGGGGTTTTTATTGGATTACATTGAATCTATGTATTACTTTGGGCAGGATGGTGATTTTTACTATAGTAATGCTTCCAATCCATGAGCTTCTATCTTATGGTGTCTTCTTCAATCTTTTTCTTCAATGATTTAAATTTTCATTGTATAGATATTCAGTGATTTTGGCCAGGTTTATTCTGAGATTTTCTTTTCCAGGCTATTGTGAATGAGAGGGTTTCCATGTACTCATTCTCCAATTGCTTGTTATTGGCATATAGAAAGGCTACTGATTTTTGTAGCTTAATTTTGTAAACTGTCACTTTACTGAAAGTGTTAATCACTTCTAGGACTATTCTGGCAGAATTTTTGGCATCTCTTATGTGTATAATATCATCTGCATAAAGGGACAGTTTGACCTCTTTTTTTCCAGTTAGTACTCTAATTTCCTTCTCTTGTCTATTGTCAAACGTGACTCAATTATTTTCATCCAATTCATGTAATCCTTTTGACCACTCTTTGGAAGGTAAAAATAATTTCTTAGTGGTAACGATTCAGGTATTTCAGTATAAAATCAATGGATATAAAATTATTTTGTTAGGAAAGTATGAATAAAAAGTTTGGATGACTCCAGTGGCTGAACTTGCATGGAGGAACACCTGGGTGAAAATGTTTGACTGGATTGGACATGTATGACAGAATATCTGAAATCTGGTAAGTAGATAAGGGGGGGTGGGGAGGGAGATGGGGGGGTCTAAATTTTATTAAGACATTTTATATGAAATGCACAAAACTTAATAAAAATGAAAAAAGAAAAAAATTTTGGTTGAAAGCTATATACAAGTTAATGAGCAAACTTGTAAAACCAGAAATTTACTTTTAATTTATTTGAGGTTTCCACATATTCATAATTTATTCTAAATATCCTTCCAGCTTAATTAAAAAATATAAACCATAGTTCTCAAAATATATATAATGAAACTGAACCATATATGTTTTATGTGTGGTTCTCACACACATAAAAGGGTTTGAAGAGGTTTCTTAAGTTCTAGGAAGATAGACATGCTTTCTCCCTTTATTGTTTTCCATCAGTGGGGTTTCAGAAATTTCATGCCTTTAACAACTTCTTCTGTTATAGTGTTGATTGTGGGAGTTTTGGTTGTTGTCATTCTATCTGGTTTGTTTGCATGTAATTAAAAATCAATTGGAAGGATATAATCAAATAATTAGTCAATGAATCACAAAACACCTCAGTTTTCCAAGCTTTTATTAAGCTGAAGTTTTTGAAAACAAAGCTTTAAAAGAAGACTTGACATTTGTGTTTACAATAGCAAGAGAGGGACTGGGAAAATTATATGAGAAAGCACAACTGGGTTAAAAGATTGATTCATTACATTCAGTGATTTTACTTGGAGTTACCTAAGGTTGGGAGAAGAATGGTTTGATTGAGTGGCTTTTTATATTTATATGTTGTGCTAAAGTGGAATGAAAGTGACAGCCTGAAGTTTTACAACGTTTCTACTCTGTGTTATTTTTAAATGATTAAGAAAAGACACTTTATTTGACAAATTTATTTAATAAAATAAAGAAAACTCTGAAGAGAATAAGCAACATGGACGGCAACTACAAAAACAACAACAACAACAAAAAAACCAGGTTTAACTATATATCTCAATACTAAAACACATCTGAGAATGTTTTCTTAGAAGAATTTGTTCTAAATGTGTGAGATACCTCAATACTTTTAAAGAATGATTCTGTAAGCTGGGCGCTGTGGAACACACCTTTAATCCCAGCACTTGTGAGGCAGAGGCAGGCAGATCTGTGTGAGTTCAAAGCCAGCCTAGTCTACAGAGTGAGTTCCAGGCCAGCTGGGACTAAAGGGAGACCCTGTCTCAAAAATCCCAAAAAAGAGGAATGATTCTGTAGAGGAAAGACAGATAAATGATGCTTAGGTGATGTGCAAAACCAGAGGAGAATGTATTACTTCAAAAGTCTAGTGAAAACTATACATACAATCTACAAATGAGTGTACAAAAAACAGTGGCAGGCAAGGGAAACCCCCCTCAAGTTGTTTGTCAGGGTATTCCAAGAGACTTCCAGAATAATACAGGTTATTGCCACTGCCCCTGATTGCCTCTAGCAACTTGAAGATAAGACTCTATTGCTAAAGATACAACATACTTTGGACACAGGACTTGGAGAAATCAAGCTGGAACTGACCTGAGAATCTCCTTCCTGAAGACTAGCCCTTATAGTACCTCAGAACAGCCTATGTAAGCTGCCAAGAGATAAAAACCAATTAATGGTCCTACCCAGCTGTGAAAACAATGAATCATCACAATGACCAGCCCATCCAGTAATCTCTACTAGTCTAATAGTGGCACTTTTGTCTTAGAGATAATCAAAAGCTGTCTAATTAGACTCAAGGCCTATTCAATGAGAAGGAACTCATATGTGGTATTATACACAAAGCCTAGTACACAGGGCTGGAGATAGCAAAGACTGCAGGGAAAAGCTTACTTTTGTCATATCCCTAGACCAGTGTAGATTATTACTATGTTCTGAATACACATCCTTCTATTTACAACTAAGTGTACCTCTCACCATTCATCAAAAAGCTTTTTTTTTTTTTGCTACAGATGGAAAATATTCCAGAGTTTTACAACTGGCCAAATATAGAGAATAAAGGTGCCCAGTCCTAAGTGGCACATCTACAATGTGACTAAGGCTCAAGTGAACATTGTGCTATATACCAATATACCAATATACTCTCCAAACTATGACGGTCTAACAAAATCTTCATGTAATAACAAACCTGTCAACACACCAAGGTGGATGGGGAAATCTCACTGGGTCCCACCTCAAGATCAAGATCTATAGGCAATCAGTGGATGCTGAGGGAGGGAGACTCAGTTTTCTTTGGGACCTAGCTCCTGAGAGGTTGTCTAACTCCAAAGAAAGAGTCTTAAACACACACACACACACACACATACACACATGCGCGTGTGCACACACACACACACACACACACACACACCCCACATGCATGTATATGTAACAATAATAATCAAGAAAGGTGACAGGAAATTGAGAGGGAGGACTGGAAGAGATGGAAATGGTGGGAAGACTACACTCATGGATGATGTGATGTTTACAAAAAATTAAAAATAAAAAAATGTTGCTGGGTGTGGTGGCACATGCCTTTAATCCTAGCACTTGGGAGGCAGAGGCAGGCGGATCCTTGTGAGTTCAAGGCCAGCCTGGTCTACAGAGCGAGTTCCAGGACAGCCGGGGCTACAGGGAGACCCTGTCTCAAAAAGACCAAAAAATTAAAAATTAAAAATTAAATTAAAAAATTTTAAAAAAGAATAGTATGATGGATGTACAAATTGAAAATCAATTGACTGTGTCAACAATCTCAAGCTTCACAAACCATAAAATGCAATTCTCTGGAGACTGAAGGTAACAACATCAGACTAAAATGAGACCATATTAGAAAAAAGTCATAAAAGTACCAAATGACATAGTGCTAGATATAGCTCCAGCTAGGAACTAATTAAAACACATGAATGCACACCAAAAATAATGACTTGGTTTTTATAAAAATAAATGTAAATACTTTTAAAAAATGTTTCTAATCATTCATATTTCAAAGCAGGGAGCTGCAAAATAGCATCCAAAATTGACCAAATATAAACAAATATATATATATATAATATATATATATATATGGTACATACAGGGAAGGAGAGGCTAGATATGATTGTGATGTATTGTATGAAATCCACAAAAATTCAGTAAAATGTATTTATATATAAATATACAGAGTCAACCTTAATATGAGTATTGTATGTGGGGCCGTTATGAAAGCAAAGCAGTTAAACAGTGCAGTTGCCTAGGCAGATAAAATGATGGGGGGCTGGAGAGATGGCTCAGTGGGTAAGAGCACTGACTGCTCTTTCAGGGGACCCAGGTTTGAATCCCAGCACCCATGTGGTGGCTAACAACCTCTGTAACTCCAGTTCCAGGGGATCCAACACTCTCTTCTGACCTCTGTGGCCACTACACAACACAGCTACACACTTACCCACCTATAGACAATACACTCATACATATAAAATAAAAATAATAAATAGAATATTAAAATGAGATATAACGATGAGTTGGACAAGGGCAGAAGCTGTGAGGAGGAAAGTAAGATGTGGAAGCAGAGTGACAGTGAAGAACATTAAGATATGTTGATGGACTGGATATGAAGTGTGGAAGCAAGAGTCAAGTCAATCACAGTGCTACATTTGGCTTGGTATCTTTTACTGAAAACTTAACATCTCACATCTCACTGATGTCTTTAAGTTCTCCAAAAGATTTAAATTTAACTATCTCCAAAAAATATCTTCAATCTGTTTAGTTGTCTGTATTTCCATGTTTTTACTGGTATATTGAAAACTCACTGCCCAAACCTGCTTCCTTTTTCCCACACTGCTCTCTAGTCCCTTATTTACAGAGCTGTTTTGATATTTAATGGATCCTGTCACTTCCTGGATTAAAAATCTTTCATAATTTCCAATTATACTGGACTGAATTCCAAACTCTAATTTTTGTCATTATCTTCTTGCTTGTTCTCCACACTAACAACCTGTCTTGCCTCACTAGTCTGGTCTTTTTTTTTTCTCTCTTTTTTTATTATTTTTTTGAGACAAGGTCTCCTTATAGCTCCAGCTGGTCTAGAACTTACTATGTAAACCAGGCTGGCCTTGATGTCACAGAGACAGACCTGCCTGCCTCTGCCTCTGCCTCTGCCTCTGGAGTACTGGGCCTAAAGGCATGTGTCACTACACCTGAATATTTATTTTTATTTTATGTATAGGAATTGTTTGTCTGCATGTATGTAATTGTACCACATGTGCACATTGTTTGCAGAGGCTAGAAGAGGACATCAGATGCCCTGGAAGTGGAGTTACAGATACTTGTTAGGCACCACGTGGGTGCTGGGAGCCAAACCTGGGTCCTCTGGAAGAACAGCCAGTTCTTTTTACCACTGACCATCTCTTCAGCCCCTTGTAGTTTTTGAGACAGGGTTTTATTTTGTACCTGGCTGGCTAAGAACTTGCTGTATAGACCAGTCTGGCAGCACACTCCCAACTCTGCCTCCTGCCTTCATAGTGCTGAGATTATAGAGATGTGTCACTATTATTATTATTATTACTATTATTATTTTGCAGAAATGGGGATTGAGACTCATCTCCATTTGATTTTAGTTCAAATGTTACCTTCCCTATCACCACCAAAATTAGACTCTTCTTGTTCTCCCTCATAGCAGTTAAGTTCTTCCCCTCTAAGTACAACCTCAGCTTACAATTGTATACTCATTATACTACTTTACTATTTCTTTCTTTTTAAAAATATTTTATTCAAGTTTTGTTTTAGGTGATACTATAATTACAGCATTTGAAGGGAGAATCTAATTCCACACAAAATAGAAGACTCTAAAATGTACCCATTAAACTGCTTTAAAAAATAGTGGTGAGAATAAAACGGAAGTCCAATTTAGATCCCCAGTGTTGCCAGGCTCAGAGCTGTGATCCCAGAAGCTCTTTCATACTCTGATGCAACAGCAAAAAGGAAATGAAAGGACTAAAATCCACACCACAACGGGAAGAGGAATGAAGTCCTGAATTACTACCTTTATCACACCATCCTCTCCACCCCAAAACGCCACAAAAGAAACAGCTAATCACACCCTGCAACTACTTTTGGTGTAAAACAGGTGCTAATATAATAGATTAGGTAGAAAGAGGGCATGAAGATCTGCCTAAAAAGTCCCTTTCAGATCGGTGTGCATACTATCAAGCATGAGCTTCTCACAGTTAGGGCTGGGAAACCAAGCTTTAATGCTCAGGAAGTCACAATTTCATCCACTGACTTGGCACTGTTACAAAGGACCTACAGTTATCAGCTTCCTCTTGCAGCCATTTCTAGATTAAAGAGAGAAACCTGGCACCTCTAGGGGAGCCCCCCCCCCCAAAGGCTATAGCTGAAAGCACTTTTTGGAATTGGGTTTCTTCTGTACCTCTGATATGGTGACACCTTAAAGCTGAATCATCTTTACCCGGAGGGCTAACATGATGTTTAGCAATTCTTGCATCCCCAACATACAGCATTAAAAGGTGCTAAATTCTGAAGGTAGCTATGCTGCAAAATAGCTTAAAATTAACGACTGTACAATGTTCATTTATGCTTGAAATTCCAGTCCTAGAGCAAGCTCGTGGCCACTCTCATAGACGTTCTTGCCGTGTAGTAGAGCTGACGGTGTCAGACTGACATCTGGCTTTAAGGGTCTACGTGTACCCTAAGCCCATCAGACTGGAGTTATTCACATCGGCGGAAAAGCAGGCATCCGGATCAATCTAATACTTGGCCGGTATTTCAAAGCGATTGTTACTGTTTCCTGCTGTCAGAGAGAGAGACTGACAGCAGTCTCCATCTTCTTGTTCTCCTTTGGGTAAATGGTGCCACTAAACTCTGTCCCATCGTTCATGTTGGTATGAAGCTGACATTCATCAGTCTTGTAGCCAACTGTGAAGTTGCTCTGGGTCACCCATGACTTTGATGTCTCCAAAATCATGTGGTACTCACCCAGCCAGCCCCCATAGCCCAGCACCAGAGCACCCCGGATGGAGGGCCCGGCGATGTGGAAGTTCATGTCACAGCCCAAGTTGATATGCTCCCTCTTGTAGCCTGTCTTGATTTTAGCAATTTTTCGCAGTGTTAGGTGAGAAGGACGAGTCCAAGGTCAGCTTCCGTCCATGCACAAGCTGGTCTTCCACGGTGGTCTCTGTGCCTGGCGTGCTGTCAGTGTTCCACTTCTCTGTAAACCCCAGGCTGTACTCCCCCCACCGGTATTTGGTTTCTAGGCTCCCATTCACTTTGGTGGTCTCCGTGTTGGTTGATCCTGAGCTGGTAAATTCCAAACTATTCTCAGACTTTGTTTTCAAATCAAGTTTTATTAAGCCAAATCCGTAGCTCTTGGTGAAGACATCTCTGGAGGATTTGCCAAGGTCAGCGTACATGGGAGGTACAGCCATCTTCTTGGAGGCAGTGACAGTGTGTGCACCGGTGGCTACTGCGGGGACTGTGGTGCAGAGGACTGGAGACTTTATTATTTCTTTGTGGGTAAGAAGTATATCTATAGTTAGATTGCCAGATAATAATTTAGCATCTGACCCAGCATGGATACTGTTTGCTGAATCACGTGACATGCTGGTTAGTGAACAGGGCCAGAGAAGGAAGAAGGCTTGCAATCATCACTGCTCTGCTTGTCCCACGGTGAGACTGTGGGTTCCCAGAAGCACAAGATGTGGGGTGGCTGCGAGGTGCCGGGACTGCTACCTATTTCACGAGTTGGATTTTCCCCAAGTTTTATAAAGTTAGTCTTAGAGAAATTAGGAAATATCAGTCACCCAGAGAGAGTTCCTTTCTGCTCTTCTATAGTCATTGCACTGAGCCCTACTGTATGAAGAGTGGGATAGCTCAGCCCAACACGTTGAAAAATCTGCCAGGTTCATCAAGAGGATAGATTGTTATAAAGAGCATGTCTCAGGCTCCAGTGGATGAACTTTTATCAAGGAACATCTGGGGACACAACTCGGCTTGATAAAATTTAACATATATGATAGATTGCATGAAATTCGGTGGCGTTTATGGGGGTACAAATAGGGGAGGAGGGTCTAAATATGATTAAGATGTATGAAATACACGAAAATTCTATGAAGAAGAAGGTCGAGGTCTCATCACGATGCTGCCAACACAGAACGGCTTACGGACTTCCCCCCTGCACTTCCTGAGTGGGCTACTACTAGAGGCTAAGAACAACCAAAACCGAGAGAGCTTAGTAAAGAGCAGACAAAGAGATACAGGGACAGGACCATCTGGAACTCTCATCGGATTCATCACATCCTTGAACTCTAGCTTCCTTTCGAGCTCTCTAACTCAGCATAGGAGCTACATGTTCACTAAGTGAACTAAACTGAGTCCATAGTAGAAAGTCTGAGAAACACGTCATGCAGATAGTCTCCGTTGACTTGAGGCCAAAGAAAAGCCCGGAAACGGCCCAAATCCCACGTGACCAAATCTAGGGAGCTTAGCAAAAAAGTAATAGGGAAAATGATTTGTTCCTAAAACTAGGTTTTCAAGCTCAGAAAAGTGAGAATGAGGCTTCAGCCAAAGCTGAGGCGGCAGCTAAGAAAGTAGATTGCCGAGGGGAAAAGCTAGGAGCAGAAGCACCGAGAGCAAATGTGGATGTAGGTGCGTTAGATACGAGTAAGACAGAGAGTAGGACTCCTTTGCAAAAATTCTGTCCATGCCAGGTTTGGGGACATGTCATAATCTCTGAGCAGGACAGAAAGTGAGGAAGGAGCTCTACTCTACTAGTGATGAGAGGCTGGCATGGGGACCCACAGGAGCAGCGAGAGAATCTGAGTCTTCATGCACTAGACAAGGAAGCCAACACTAGGTCACTGCGCATGTGAGGACCTGAGGATCACAGGAACTATAGACTATGAGGTGTGAAATTTAGGCTGATACATGGGAAGTAAATTGAACAGGAGAGAGAGGAGGGATAAAATCATGCTTAGGTCATGTGAAAAACCAGAGGGAAATGTAGTAGTTCAAATGTCTACTGAAAAATACACATACAACATATGTATATGAGTGCATGTGCATAGATGAACACTATATCACCAGAAATACAGTGCCAGAGACAAAAGACCTCCTTCCGAGTTGTCAGTCAGGGTGGTCCAAAAGACTCCCAACATCAAACAGGCTATCACCACACTCCTTGATTGCCTCCAACAACTTGAAGGTAAGACCCCCTATTGCTGAACACAGGCTACACTTTGGACATGGGACTTGGAGCAATGGAGCTAGAACTGACCTGGAAGTCTCCCTGAAGACTAGCTCTCATAGGATCTGAGGATATGCAAGCTGACAGGAGAGAAAAACCAGTGTTTCAACCCCAGCTATACAGCCTCAAACCCACAATGACTGGGACAGCAAACTATCTCTACTGATACAATAATGATATTTTTATTTTGGGGGTAATCAACAGATATCTAATTGGGCTTAAATCCTGATCCATGAGAGGGAACTCATGTGTACTGTAAACATAGACAAATCTACGTGGCTGGAGAGGTCATAGATCTTAGAGAAAACCCCAAGGCTGTCACATCCCTAGACAAATGTATGCTAAGTATGTATCCTTATATTTACAGACAAGTAAACCTCTCACCACTCATCAAAGCAGCTTCTTTTTTTTGCAACAGATGGAGGCTCAGAAAACATAGTAGAACAGGGGGTAGAGAGAATATCAAAGCATCTCTCAACTGTCACTGGTGAAGCTTCCTCATGCAACAGATGATGATGAATGCAGAAATCCACCCCTGGCCAAGATGTAGAGAAAAATAGACTGAAGAGTACATGTCTCTGAGACAGGACTCCTATATCAAGAGCCCCTGTCACCCAGGGCTCAGGGACCTGAGAAAAGGGGGTGGCCAGACTGTAAGAGCCAGGGATGATGGTTCACAAGGAGACAGTCTTCCAGACTGTAAGAGCCAGGGATGATGGTGCACAAGGAGACAGTCTTCCAGACTGTAAGAGCCAGGGATGATGGTACACAAGGAGACAGTCTTCCAGACTGTAAGAGCCAGTGATGATGGTGCATAAGGAGACAGTCTTCCAGACTGTAAGAGCCAGGGATGATGGTACACAAGGAGACAGTCTTCCAGGAAGCTGAGAAGTTGCTAATATGAATTTACGCCAATGGTGACAGGGTGCACAAGACCCATGCAAATACAAACCAGATAAAAGTCCAGCAAGGAACTGGGGAAATGGGCAAGAAGCCCCAACCTTGGCTGAGGAACTATTGGCAGCTGATTACTGCTTGGTGTGAGAGAGTTGGTTTTCTTTTCTTTTTTTTTTTTTAATTTTATTTATTTCCGTATGTGTATGAATGTATTGTCTGCATGCAAGACTGTGCACCCGTGACGTGCAATGCCGCGGAGGTCAGAAGAGGGCGTCGGATTCCCCTGGAACTGGAGTTCTCCTGGAATTGGAGTTTCAGACGCCTCTCGGCCACCATGTGGGTGCTGGGGATGGAACCTGGGTCCTCTGCAAGAGCGGTCGGCGCTCTTAACCGCTAGGCCATCGCTCCAGCCCCAGTAGATGTGATTTTTTTAAAGATATTTTGTTTCACTGCAAAAAATTAATCAAAATTCATCAAAGTTTGAAAAAGAATAATCTGGGAGACTTACTCTACACAAGGACCACAAACTCCCAAGGGGGCACTATTGATACTCTATTAGGTCATTTTCTCAAGAAGTAACTGGTTGAAATACTGATTCAAACAGTCAGCTGTGATCTGTCTATGACTCTATGAATGGTATGGCTTCCTTCTTACACCACTGATCTTCACACTGTTAAAAATTATGTGAAAAGCTTTCATACTTCAGTAGATTTATTAATCTTATAGGCTCTGAATTCATATATTTTATAATCTCCCACTCTTCAGGGTTATTATGTTAATTAAAATAATGAAATGGACTCAGTAAAGTGCTTTTAGTAATAGAAATGAGTAAATGAACTTTGCAAGTCATCTTCCATCTTCTGCCAACTTTCTGAAAATTTGGGAATTAGAAGTGTAAGAGATAAGGAACTTCTTTTTTTTTTTCCCCAGTCTTTTTGTTGTTATTGTTGTTGGTTGTTGTTCCTTCCAATATCCATCACTAACTGGGTAATTGGCACTAGCATCCACAGATGAGGGATACCATTCGAGGAACTTCTTTTTCCCCAACAAGAAATGCATAATTGTTATTTGGAAGATTGTTTATTTGTAATGTATTTGGGAGTATACTGACCCCTATAATCTGTATGCTTCTGAAAGATCTACCTGTATACTTTTATACAGATTTGAGACTGTATGATTCATCTGGTCTTTCAAAACATTTTCTATATACAAAATGCTTCCTTCAAAACAAATCTTGGAAGGAAACATGATATGTAAAACCAAACAAACAGGTAAACAGAATTTAGATAGCAAGAAACAAGGTGAAAAAAAGTCATAAGAGAAGAAAGTAAAAGGGGGGGGTAGGTTGCTATACAGGATTATCAAGGAAGCATTTCTGCTGAAGTAACATTTGAGTCAAGAGGACTTCTAGGGGAGATGGTTGGAGGCCAAGGGAACAGCAAGGTTCATTGATACTGCCCTGTCGCTCCTGTTTTTTAGGAGAATGCGCATGGAAAGATTGTGCTAGATTCTTTCGTGCTTGAAGGTTCAAAGCATCAGAGGCAAACACAACTGGCTTCAAAACCAGGTTTTGACAGGCATTTAAGTATGCAATCTTGGGCAACTGACATTTTCTCTTACTTTCTGTGCTCTTACTGGTAAAACAGAAATCATATTATTTTTCTTGTATATTTATTTGAAGTGTATACTGGTAAAGTGCAGGCAATGTTCCTGATGCAATGCTAATACGTTCTAACCATGGATGTATGAAACAAGTCTATATACCTAATTATTTATATATTATCTAATATATGGAACATTACTATATATATATATATATATCCTATATATATATATGATATAATATATATATGTATTATATTTTTATTTTTTGAACGCAGCTATGTATCTGACATTTTATTAGGTTTGTTTATTTCTCTTCATATAAATGGAGTTTTTGTTCAGTAGGTATTAATAAATTTTGACTTCTCAGAATATATTTCCTCTTCCAAATCAGATTACTCTCTGTATTTAAATGACTCCTTACTTGGGTGTAGTCTTCTGGGGCTTTGTTGTCTCTGGTTGAAGCCCACACTCCTGTCTATGACAATCACATATACCCTCTATGGAGCCAGTCCATATTTAGCAGACAGAAAGTAATGGAATATTTTACGTTCATTTTTATACTGTTGCATATAGAGGGTACTTATATAGGTTATTCTCTCTGACCTTAAAAGCTTTACAGAGGACCCAGGTCGATCCCCAGCACCCACATGGCGGCCGAGAACCGTCGAAACTCCAATTCCAGGAGAACTCCAGTTCCAGGGAGTCCGACACCCTCTTCTGACCCCGCGCATTGCACGACACGGGTGCACAACCTGCATGCAGACAGTACATTCATACACAATAGAAATAAATAAAATTTAAAAAAGCTCTGCTTCCTTCTCATTCACAAGCATAGTTCTCTACTTTTTATTGATTCTATGAGGCCCCACTATCTTTTAATTGAATTTCCTTCTGCCTCACTTAATGGAATAAATTATTATTCTTATCAATTAGAGAAATTACATCTTATACACATTATATCACCAACTTAAGTAAATTAAAAGAAAATACCCACAATAGGGCCTAGAGAGATGGTTCAGTGGTTAAGAACACTGACTCTGCTCTTGCAGAGGAGCTGGGTTTGATACCCAGCAGCACATGGTGGCTAAGAACATCTTAGGCCGGGCATGGTGGCATCGCCTTTGATCCAAGCACTGGGAGGCAGGGCAGGCCTCTTGAGTTCAAGGCAAGCCTGGTCTACATAGTGAGCTTCAGGCCAGCTGGGACAAAAGGGAGACCCTTGTGTCAAAAAAAAAAAAAAAAAAAAGTGAAAATACCCACAATAAACCATATGTAACTAATTAGAATTATGCCATTGAACAATAAATTTTGAAATAGAAAATTCTGAATTAAATATATGGTTTTATATATATTTACCTCTCTGAGAAGTAATTTCTCCAACTATATAACAAGAGTATATGGAAAAAGAAAGATTAAAGTAACTGATCCCTTAAAGGTCTCTCTAGAGGGGCTGGAGAGATAGCCTAGCAGTTAAGAGCACCGACTGCTCTTGCAGAGGACCAGCACTAAGAACCATCTGTAACTCCAATTCCAGGAGAACTCCAGTTCCAGGGGAATCCGAGACCCCCTTCTGACCTCCGCGGCATTGCACGACACGACACGGTACACAAACCTACATGCAGACAGTACATTCATACACATACAAAAATAAATAAAAATTAAAAAAGGTCTCTCTAGAATTGAAATTCTATATTTACAACATCTAAGTTTCGACTGTTACACTTCCATTATTGTACTATCCGTTAATAAGCTATCTTTAGGTCTTTAATTAAAGACCAGTGAAGAAAAAAATTCAAATGGCGGCCGAGAACCGTCCGAAACTCCAATTCCAGGAGAACTCCAGTTCCAGGAGAAATCGACGCCCTCTTCTGACCTCCGTGGCATTGCACAACACGGGTGCACAAACCTGCATGCAGACAGTACATTCATACACATACAGAAATAAATAAAAAATTAAAAAAAAAAAACTTTAAATAACACATGTAGCCAGCTACATATTTTCCCTTTTATACAAGCACACATTTAATGGCTTCTTAACTGAATAAGAAATAGAACAGGACAGCAGAATGGTGGCATGTTCACTGAAAGACATCATGTAAGGCAACACTCTCGGTTGCAGCAGACTTCCACTGGCCTTCAACTTTAGGGGCAAACACTTAATCAAGACATTCTCCTGCCTCCATAGACATAAAAACAGTGGACATTCAGAGAAGACATAGATGGAAGGGAATGTCAGGGGAGAATCCCTGAAGGAAGGGCTTCAAAACGAATCTTGGCAGTAGGACAAAGTTCTGGACAGGCTTCACAAACAGAGCAACAGCATATGCAAATGAGCGAAAGTGACAGTAGGCACAGTGTATTCAAAATAACTGAGCCCTGGAGCTAAAGCACAGGCTTCATGAATTAATAACTGCGAAGAGTCTAAGGACAAGGTTGCACCAAGTTATAGGGGATGGCGTGGGTTCTAAAAGCTATATGAATGAATACCACCAGCAAAGGCATCTTATGTATATAGGCTCTGCTTCTCCAGGTTATCTTTCTATATTGCACCTTCATTCTTTCCCTTTCTTAACATGGTACCAGAAGAAAAGGTAACTTTTTCAGGCAGAAATATTGCACAACTGGTATTTTCTTATAAAAAAACTTCACCACCAGCAGGATCCTTTCTGGGACAATTTTAGGAGGAATCCTTTAAATAGGTGTGGAATTTGGGGAAGACATGGGAAAAGAGGTATTAATAGTGAAAAGAAAGAAGTCATGGTAGGTAGCTGGGGGGCTAGATGCTTCTCCTTAAACAGTCTTCTGTGTTAAAACAGAGTAAGCGTTTAGCAAGCTGACAAATTACTGTAATGAGAGGAAAAAGAAGAGGTGGAAAACAAATCCCAAGGAGTGAAGACAAAGATGATGAGATCAAAGGGCAAGTGGAAGGAGAAGGCCGACAGTCTGAGATTTATTAGAGAACACAACTTGGATCCTAACGCAGCCGTGACTTGAAGAATAAATCCAGTAGCGGTTTCTGTCCTTCCAGGCTGAAACCTTACAGAATGTAATATTTCTCAAAAATGAGCCCTCATCTACTCCAAGGCCTTCAGCTTGCCAAAGATGGATTTCCAGCATTGTGAATGCGTATTTTGGGAAAGGCAACAGAAGGGGTAGAAACTTTATTCTTTCTGGATTAGGTTTTTTTTCTTCTTTTTTTTTCTTGTCATAAATTGAATTTGTACTTACTTAGATGTTAGTCACAATGTACTTATAACAGTGTCTGTAATGCCTTGGTTGATTAAAAAAAAAGTCTTTGACTTCACAATAGCCTGTAAGTGCAGCCTGCCTGTGAGGGTATTGTGCCTTACCTGGCTACTTCTAATTCAAATGCCATACAAACATCAATATAACAGTTTTGTAGCCCTCAGAATATCTAACTGGTTCAAAGACTACTAATGATATGATAATGATATCCTTGAGTAGGCTGCCATTACCATCATTACTTACAACTAGATTTATTTAGAATAGGATAAGAAATAATTTGAGACTCCACACTGCATTAAATAGTTAAAATCTCAAAGTGAAACCAGCAAAACTATATAACTGGATCGACACCCAGGCCAAGAAAGAGCATATGAACTGGTCCAAAACAATTCAAGGAAAAATATATAGGAGGATCTCTGACAGCAGGTGTAGAATTTGGAATTTTTTTTTTATCTTTCAGTGCAAATAAGATATTTCCTAGTTTAATTTTAATTGAATTTTCAATGAGCATTGGTTACCACATGACCTAGTTAGGGGTATTTTTATGCTTCAAAAAAAAAAAAAAACAAAACAAAAAACCGAATCTTGGAATAACTAAAAATTCACTAAAATTGCATTCAACCTGAGCTCTAAAATGCCATTTTAAGAAAAGAAAATGTGGATTTGTGCCTTTCCAGGCACTTGCTCAGCTAGTCACAAACCAGGCCCAGGCCCATCCTCTTCTCATCAGCCCTCCTTGGGCCTAGGCCCCTTCCTGCTGCCACTGCCAGAAAGCACCAGACTGGCAGGGTGTTACCTATACCCTGACCACCGAGTCACCATCTCCCTGCTTTGGGATCAGCCCCATCGGCCTGTGCCACTGCAGGGCTTGTATCTTCTCTGAAAACTGGTCAGAACAGGCCCACTCAATTCTCATCCTCCAGTGTGGGAATTATTTTTATAAGTGGACTGATGTGACTAATGACCTTTAATTAACTCCAGCAAAACCATGCTATTGGGTCCGATAACCCAGGTGTCTCCTTGGCAACTTCAGTTTGATGCTCCACATAAAAAGATAATGAATGTGGGTATTCTTCAGAATTAACACATCAAAGCACTCTAAGCAATTACATCCCAGGCCTGTATTCTAAATATGTATCCTTATAGTTACAGACAAGTGAACCTCTCGGCGCACATCAAAAAAAGCTTCTTTTTGTAAAAGATGTAGACTATTACAGAGTTCTATAACTGGCCAACCACTGAGAATGAGTGTGAGATACCCAGCTCTAAGTGACACATCTACAATGCAACCTCTACATCTAAGGCTCAGGGAAGGTATCAGAAAAAAAACGGCAGAAAGAATATTCACACATATCTCAACTCTCACCAGTGAGACTTCCTGATGGAACAGATGGTGACTAGCCCAGAAAGTCACAACTGGCCAAAGTGCAGAGAGTAAGAGACAGTTGAGTGCTGGTCCCTGGGTAGGACACCTATGTCAAACCTCTGCCACCCGGGGCTCAGGGACCAGTGTGCAAGAGGTGGTGGAAAGGTTTTAGCCTCCAGGGGTGACAGATGACCACAAAGAAACAGAGGCTTTTGGGCCTCTGGGAACTTGGTGACAGCATCCACAAGACCCATGCGTGCTCAAAGCAGACAAAAACCCAGCATAGAAGTGGAAAAATGGGGAAGAAGCCCCAACCTTAACTGAGAACTTTTGGCAGCTGGTGACTACTGGTAGAGGGAGAGGTGATTTTCTTTAAGGGAATGATTCTAAATAGGTTGACTAGGATCCAGTAGATGAACTCACATTGAGGGACATTTGGGAATGCAAATGTAGCTCAATAAGCTTTAATATCTATATCTATCTATCTATCTATCTATCTATCTATCTATCTATCTATCATCTATCTATCTATCTATCTATCTATCTATCTATCTATCTATCTATCTATCTAAATGCCTAAGTCCAGTGGGGCAGGCTATGACAGGTTTGAGGATATAGGAGACGGGGTCTAAGTCTGATCAAGATGTATGAAATTCACAAACATCTTTAAAAATTTGAGAAAAGAAAAGAGAATGTGGAAAAGTCCCTGCTGGAGGATTGTGTTTTAATAAATAAGAAGGTAACTGCAGTAAAGAAACAACAGCGCACAGTAGGAAAACTGTGCACATAAATCGCTGCACAAGTCTTCTGTAATCCCTGTGGCATGTTCTTCCTGGAGAATGATGGGATGTTTGTCAACACATGTACAGCAAATGATAAGGAAAGCCTCCCATATATAATTCATTTCTCCATCAAGCTAAATACACAAACATCTCAACTGTGGCTTTGCACGGACTAAATATTTAAAAGTTTCCCACAGTGCTCTGGGGCCTTGTTATCATTTCAGACAACACCAAATATAAGTGTTTCCCTCACTCACAGTTGTCAACAAGCACCTCTCTTCTGGCCAAGAAATGCGAGTGCTTTCATATTAGTCCGTACGATGGTGTTCTCTTGGACAGAACCAATTACAGAGAGATCTGGAGCTAGAGAAAGTGAACTCAATTACATTCATAGATGTGCTGTATTTTTAAATTAGTTCACAGTTCATTAAGTATACTTTTATTGAAGCATTTACAGCTCTTCAGTAACTCTGTGTGTGCACATGCAAGTGTACGTGTGTGTCAGTGAACATTTTGCATTTGTCTTGGTAAGATTAAAAAACGCACAGCTATATTTATTGCAGCTCTGTTCACAATAGCAAAAAGCTGGAACCAACCCAAATGCCCCTCAACTGACGAGTGGATAGAGAAAAATGTGGTATATGTACACAATGGAGTTCTATGCAACGGTAAAGAAAGACAACATCATGAACTTTGCAGCTAAATGGATGGAGCTAGGAGATATATTAAGTGAAGTATCACAGTCCCAGAAAAACAAACGACGAATGGTATCCCTCATCTGCAGATGCTAGTGCCAATAATCTAGTTGTAAATATTTCTTGTGGAGAGGGATGCATATTAAAAGAACAACAACAGAAAGACTGCATCAGAAAATTGACTGAAATGGTGAATTGGGAGGGGTGGGAGGGGCGGGAGAGGGACACGGGTCTATATTCGATTAATGTATATTTAATTGACCTGAGTTCAAAAAGTATCCAATTTTGCCCAGATTCTGTCTACAGGTTACATGGTGTTTTAGGACTTAGTAAAAGTAAATATGTGTATATTAAACAACATTGCTTTAAAGGTTTTGATAAAAACGGTAATGCATCTGAGTTAATTGGAAATATAAATTGTTTTCCACATTTGTTTTACTTAGAATCTGTATAACAATAACTTTGGGATTGGCACATACAAATGTTCTCTATAACTTTTCTGTTGTACAGTATCATCTTGTAGCATTCTCTTTTACCTGTAGGATGATTTAACTTAAGGAATTAAGTTTGCTTCCCAAGTTAATGACATACAGTCACCCAAAATAGCTTGGGTGAATTTGATGAAATCTGTGCCTTGATTCCTGCCTATAGGTACGTGTACTACAACTGCCTTTTTGAGACTCATGGGTCAAAAAATAAAAACCTAAAATAAAAAAGAGGGGGGACACAGATATATATGAAACTTTTTTATCAAAAACTTTGCATTTTAAATCTTAAAATTAACTATGGGAAAAGATTTGTATGTTCCCACAGGTCAAAATGTCACCAACTTAATGGCTGAGAAAGAAAAGATACAGCTTTGCATTACGTAGGATGTACCAGGAAGTGCCAGCAGAAAGGTTGGCCCATCTGAACATTGAAAGGAAGAAAAGCCTCAGACTGCTACAGGTATCAAACCCCTCTGTGGATCCTACTTGTAACAACTGTTTATAATGAGTCCTAACAAAACTTACCTTTTAGTTGCTGCAAAGTTTTAATACGAGAGACTTTGTTACTTCCCCTTCATAGAACAAGGAGGAATATGATGACGATAAGGTCGTTCTTTGACTGTAAATTGGAGCCAACTGTTATAGAGGTAATCTCCTTATAAAACCGGTAAAACTGCCTTCTTTAATTGATTAATAGACATAGGAACTGTGAAAAGGATTATTCTCTATTCAGAACCAAATATACTACTAAAGTCTCCTTAAGCTGTGCATTTAAGCAAAATATATTAATACAGGAGAGCTCTGATATCAGCAATGGATTACTCTACCAAGGAGATGTTGGCCAGGAGATCCAAGCCGCCCCCCCCCCAAAAAGGTAAAGCTTCTTGCCTATAAACTGGGATACCTGCAAGAAGAGAGGTGATAAGGCCCTGCTGTTGAAGACCTGATGTAAACATGGGAAAGATATATTGAAACCACACTTTCAAGTGTACAGTTGGTCTCTGGAATACCAGAGAGTGTTACCAAAGGCCACTAAACCAATAAAGCAAATATAGGTCTCCTTGAGTCAAGCAAGACTCCTCTGTCAGCACCAGCTACACCTCACCTGCCTGGAAATACTGTGCAGTAGTGGCAGCCATATGTCTGTATATCCCAAATCTAATTGGCTATTAGCTCTCTCCTTGGAGGAATAACTCATGGCTGATGCCACAAGCTTACATCCTCTACTGGTTAGGAGATGATATAAGCCACAGTAAGACCCTGTCATATTTTACAGAAAAAAATGTAATTCATGGATTAACATACCATCCAAACATCTGTGTCTATACCAAAGTTACCTACATAACAATTAGTACTATTTAAATACCTATATATCTAATTGCTTGTGCTTCATTAGTAGGACTGAAAGGTTATTCCTGGATAAACTGTCAGCCCATGAAAGGAAACAGCCAGAATTGGTCAGAGTACAAAACAACAGCTCCAGAGAAAGTAGACTGTTTTGCCTCTCGTCCACCTGTGCCCCTTTTCTGAGCCTAGGAAATAATCTGCAGAAGAGGGGGCGTGGTAGAATGTAAGGGCTGCGATTGGGGTGAATGGTAAAACTACAGCAATATAGTCTGGACACTTATTTGATCAATTTGATTGTACATACAAATCCCCCCCCTCCCCCAGCTGGATGGTGAGACCCTTGGGCTGTGTGGGTTTGGGCGCAACTGCTTGGAAATTGGTTTTACATGAAGGATGCTTGTACTCATAAATTATTACTTATTGTCAAAAAATAAAAAAAATAAAGAAGAACAAAATTGATCAATAAATGTATGGGTAGATGAATAAACACAAAGTATTTTTTTTTCTTTTCATAGAATACTTACCATTTTCACTAGCATCTCGGGAATTCTGATGCCATATCCTCATGAATATCTGATTTAAATCATTAGAGATATATTGAATATTCTAGACAGTATGTTCTTTATAATATTTTACATATAATCTCATTTGAAATCAGATCTTCTTAGCAATTGTACTTTCTGTGAACATTTTTTTGAATCACAGATGCATCTTCAAAGTAAAACTGTATTGATTACATGAAATAGATTTTAAATAAAATAAAAAAATAATCAGTGCCATAGATGATGGCTTCTGCTGAGTTTACCAATTCCAAAACTATTCATATTTTGATCAAACATCAAAATTTATCAAGTCACATTTTTCTTTTAGCATATCAAATTTGGGCTGCTGAGATAGCTCGCTGGAGAAAGCACTTGCCATGTAAGCATGAAGACCAAAATGTGCACACCCAGCACCCACATGCAAAGCTGAGTGTCATGAGTGCCTACAGGTAATTCCAGCACTTAGAAGGCATAGGAGATCCTCAGGACAAGCAGCTGATTTTACTAGTCAAATTAGCAAGCTCCAGGTACAGTGAGACCCTGCCTTGTTAAATAATGTGCAGAGTGATGGAAGCAAGAGGATATCTGAGATCAACCTCTGGTCTCCATCACCACACTTATGCACATGCACACATGAATCCCTCCCCCTCACATGTGAACACATATACACATACATGCACATGTAACATTTACATATGCACACCCCCCAAAAAGACATTATAGAAAATGAAGAAATAATCCATATAATTAAATATTAACTCAGCATAATTTTTATTACAAAACTAGAATACTTTGTATCAGATAAAATACTGAAAAATCACTCTAGAAGCAATTATTTTGCTTCCAAAGTAATTAATTACCAAAGACAATGAAAAGAAAAAGAGAAGAGAAGGAAAGGAATACTGCTAGGCTCATAATTGTAATAAAATAGGTACAATCATATTAATATCAATAGCATTTTTAATGGTTATCATGTAATATCATTTTCCATTAACTACTATTACACATATTCCTTTACTATTATGTTTTTATTACTTTATCAAATTTTTGTGTATTTCACACAGAATATTCTAATCATCTTTATACCCCCTTCTCTCATTAGCATCCTCTTACAGCAACCCCCAACTAGATTGCATATTCTGTCATCTGTGTCAAGTCCCATCCTGTCAAGCTAGTGCCCCAGAGTCTCTTAGTGCAGTTCATCTACTGGGATCTGGTCAGCCCATCCAAAGTCCGTCCCTTTAAGAAGATCAGTTCGTCCTCACCTAGCAGTAATCAGCTGCCAATAATTCTTCAAAAAAGATTGGGTCCTGCTGCCCATTTCTACAGTTCTGTTTTGCTGGGTTTTGTCTGCTTGAGTTTGCATGGGTCTGGGACATGCTGATACCATTGCTGAAGGTTCATATGAGGAAGGTCCCAAGAGTAGGGGGGAAGTAGGACTCCCTAGGGTCATGCACCTCCTCCCTGCCTCTTATAATCCTGTCTGAGGTGGAGCTTCCCTTCCCAATGAAGGCCATCAAGGCCAATTCCTCAGCTGCAGCTCCAGGCTCAGGTGATTCTAAGTTGTGGCAAGTTGATATTTAAAAACCAACCATCACACAAGGCTACCCAAGGCCTTAAAAGGAATAGTAAAGAGTAGGCTAAAGAACAAGGTCACTTTGAAATCTGAGTCCTTGCAGTGAGCACTCACAAGAAATCCGACTCTAACAGAGCTCCTTTCGAAATGGTGGAGTGGCCAAGAGTAGCAGCGGCACAGTTTTGATCCAACTCTGGGGCCTTTCATCTGCAGTCTCATACAGAGTCTTTGCCAAGCAGCATTCGGCTGGAGCTCAAGGTTTCTCCCCTCCTTGAAACCTGATTGCCACATTTGCTAAAGCACTGTTTGCTCCATCGACTTCCTCAAGTAGGATATTCTCCTTTACAAATGCAGTGCTAAGCCATTCAAAAGTGCAGTTGAGACTATTTTTTTATCTTGTACTGTGCCATTTACTAAATGCTTTCCCAGACCTGGTTTCTTTAATATTCATAATGTGAAAATTGTCACCTCCAATTAAAATGTTCACCGTTGAGGGGACTTGCCTAAAAATAATAATAAAAAAGATAATTTTATGATTTTGTGAAAAAAAGATACAGCAAAAATACAACAAATAAAGCATTATGTAAAAATTTAAGAGTCAGTAGGCTACAGAGATGGCTCAGTGGTTAAGAGCACTGGCTATTCTTGCAGAGGACCCAAGTTTGGTTCCTAACATCCACATGGTGACTAACAACTGTCCATAACTCCAATTCCAGGGGACCCAATACCCTTCTCTGGCTTCTTTAGACACTGCATGATATGGGTGCAGTTACATACATGCAGGCATAACACTCATACATAGAAAATACAAATAAATAAATAAATAAGAATTAATATTAATCGGGTCTGAACAAGAAATAAGATAGCACACTCATACTAGCCAATGTTCCAGGAAAGCTTAAAGAACAACTGTTTTCATAGGTATATGGAGAGTCTAGGGAATCCTGGAGGGATAATTGTATCCAGAGGCTAGATGTCCCTTCGAGGTAGGAAGGGGGAAAGGGAGGGAGTGGATACTAGACCCTGGAAGCTGACAGATTGTGTTGGGGGCCACTTTACAAAACTGTAATTTTCAAAGGACACAGCTAGCCAGATGATCCCTCAGGAAGGAAAATGCAGAATAAGAACCACAACTTTCTTTATGATTCCTGTGATGGTGGTACCCCTGGTTAGTAGAAACAGGTCAAGGAGTCTGTGGATATGACACACACATGACGGTCAAGGGGCAGGATGGAAGAAAAAGAGTGCAAAAGGTTATCCAGAGAGGAGCAAGAGAGACATGAAATGCATTCTACCTATGCACTTAAACAAGGTCATTGGAAATTTGAAAGAATCATCCATTTGGATGGCATTTCTTTGTCTAAATCATGTTTTGTTCATTACAGTGCTTGAAACAAAGGATTCTACCTTAAGTGGTTATTATTTTACAATCACAGCCCAACTTAATGAAAATTGTTGGTTTTTTTCATATTCAATTTTCTAAAAATTTCCTTTTTGCATTGTATGAGCATCTCATAGTTCTTCCACAGCCTTTATATATAGCCTTTTTTAATTGTTTCTCTAAAACAATTAGAATTTCATTATAGTTGAAATTTTAATATAGTCATTATAATGTCAAAGGAAACTTGTCTGAGGCACATTCATATTTTCATATTAACGGAAGTGCTATTATAATGTTAATGGAAAATGGGTTTAATCAATTATTTAATTCTTTCATTAACTACACACACATCCTCAAACTCAAAGGAATATAAAATAAACAGATAATTTGAACAACAAAAGAGGTTTTGCTTTCCAAACATTCAGGTATGTTCAGTAACTTTAAATCACTTTAATCTAGAATATGACTAATCCTATAAAAATAGAGCAAGCCATGTGTAAAGAACACAGCTTCAGAGTTAGAAGAACCTGGGATAAACCCTGCCTTCACAGCACAGTTCACTAACCTTGTAAATTCACAAAATATCTGAATGCTTCTAAGTCTCAGTATATCTCTCTCTTCAAAATGGGTAAATACTGTGAACGTCATGACCCTGACTCACTATTCTTTTCCGCTAAGAAAAGGCACTTGTCAAGCCAAAGTTCCAGTCTCCCAAGTGTATTTTGCCAAGTCTTAGCAAAGTAAATAGAAGGGAGAGCTGGGGCTGGAGAAACGGCTCAATAGTTAAGAACACAGGCTGCTCATACAGAGGACCCAGATTCAGTTCCCGGCATCCACATGGCAGCTAACAACCGTCTATAACCTCAGTTCCAGAGGATCCTATGCCCTCTTCTGACTTCTTCAGACATTGTACAACATGGATGCACTTAAATACATACAGGCAATTCACTTGTACACATAAAATTAATGATTTTTTTTAAATAAAAAGGATGCTAAAGGTTTTTGAAACGTCAAGTAAAAGAGGAATCACACTTCAGTTCTGATGCACTGTAAAGCAAAAGCAGAGGAACTGGAGATAGAAAGCTTGAAAACTTGTGATGAGTAATAGCATTTGTGCACTGGATCCACTGCTTAGAGCAATCTTTCCCTAAGGAAGTGGGCAGTACAGAAGGTTTGATTTAGGCCCAACAGTAGGTCTCATTTAATCAGATATTGATTACAATGAGAGCCAAGGAGGTACCATTAATGAGGGTTCTCTAAGACACATTCATTATGAACGTAGATGATGATGAGAACACTGCACCTAAGCCAGTGATCCATTATATGCATTTACAACAAGGCTTTCATGAATGATTGTATACAGGAGAAACAAATCTCATGACTGAGCTGTGATGGCCTTTTGCTGATTTATTATAGAGTGGAGGCAGGTGCTTAGCTTCAGGTTTCAATTCTGTTGATAGTTTCAGAAATTCGGGGCCAACTGTGAGTTCTTTAGGGTAACAGAGCAAAGGTTATGTCCTGAAATGAGGAGTTTTATCTCTTTTCTCTTTCTCCACGTGACTGTCATACTCATCTCTAGATTTAAACTACTGGTAGAGATTTCATATTAGAAGGCCCTAAAATCACTGGGTGGCTTGAGGCACCTTGGTTACCATCTAAGATTTCAGATAATTTTATCCCTTTTTTATTCCAAATTGCACATTCTTTTCCTCTAAAGGGTAAGTATCCCTAATAATGAAAATCCAAACTCTGAAGTGATTTGGATTTTCAGGTTAGAGATGCTTAACTGGCAAAGCCTAAGAAAAATTCTCCATATCTCCAAAATGTGAAACACATATGGGTCAGAGATGCTAAACCTATACCTATTTTGTATTTCAAGAGTGTGACTGATGGTCCCAGGCCAGCGCCTCCATGTCAGATCTCTAGACTAGCTTCCTAACCCAGACTAGCTAAACACCCTAGCACAGATTGCTAAATCCTTCCTCAGGTGGTTCCCCCACCCCCATCTTTCCTGGCTCCAGATCAGACAGACAAACCTACCCACCTAGTCAGATCCTGCCTACCTAGTCTGTACTCTACTCCCACCTTGTCCCCTATCAGCCTCGGACCCAGGAGGGCTCCAATTCCTCTGCCTCAGATCTTTGGACTAGCTTCCTAACCCGGACTAGGTAAACTCCTTAGCATAGACTCCACTGGCTCCTGATCTGTCTGACACAGACCAGCCCTCTTTCTGGTGAGACCAGCCTACCTACTATGCTATAACACCAACCACCCAGACCAGTCTACTATTGTTCAAGAACCTGAAACACTCACCAATTTATTTTCCACACCTGAACAAAAAGCAACCAAGCTATACAAACAACATAAACAGAACAAAAATTTAACAAAGGCTGAAGAGAACTTCCTACTGGACATATAACCAACAAAGAACATCCATATGTCATAATGTCAGTACAGAAACACAAATAATAGGTAAAACCAAGAGAATATGACTCCAACAAAACCCACTAGTCCTACAGAGGTGCAGTATAATGAAAACCACACTGAGGAACCCCAGTATGTACGATTTAAAAGAACAACCATAAATGAGATCAAAGAACTTAGAGAAATTACAGAAAAAGAATTCAAAGATATCAAAGAGGAAAGGCATAAACTTGTATGGAATCCCAAGAACACACAAATAAGCAGCTTAATGAAATACCACGAAACTCATGACTTGAAAAGTGATTTCACAAATGAGAGAGAAATAGTGAAGAAAATCCAAATGTAAATTAATATGGGTCTAAAACACTCAACAAGCCAATTGGAAACAACAGGAGAAAGCCACACAAGCAGAATAAATAAAATGAAACAAAATATCAAGACAAATTTGAAGAAATTGATTCCTTAAGCAAAGACTAAAAGCCACAGGAATGGAATACAAAGGAAATGTGGGACCTGAAAAGACCAAATCTACAAATTACAGGCATAGATATACAGGAAAGAGAAGAATCTCAGGCCAAGGGCATTAAACAAATATTCAAGAGCATTACAGAAGAAAACTTTCCCAAATTAAGAAAAGACTTGCCTACAGAGATTCAAGAAGCACAGAGAACACGAACTAGAAAATTCCAACACCATATCATAGTGAAATCTATGTACAGAACGAAGAGAGGATACTGAAGACTGATAGAGAAAAAACAACACACTCTTGAATGATGGTGGGTCAAAGAAGAAACAACACATCAAATGTATGAAATTAGTAATATATAGAATATAAGACTAAGGAAGCTACTGATGACAGAAATTAAATAATTTGCTTAAGTTTTTCCCACATGCAAGCACCAAACCCAAAACCTGTGTCCTTTGGCATCAAATCTCTGGCTTGTTAGAAGGACCTCTATCTGGTATTCAATTTTTCTTTATAGCTTTCCTACACGTACATATCTAGCTTTTGCTCATATGTCTCTAGTGACAAAAAGCTTGCCACTTCATAAGATAACACATTAATCATAGGATAGAACTCATTGAAGAATGTTTCTCCTGAACAGAAATAACAATAAGGAAATATCATGAAATTGCTAACTTTAGAAAATTTGATGTTGTGTTGTAGCAACAGTAAGAAACTGATAACAGTATACATATCTAATATTATGCAATTCTAGTACATATATGTACAACAGAAATATCTCTACAGGTGTAGCCAAACATATTGCATTTGACAAAATCCTGATAACACTGTTCGTAATATACAAAGGTAGAAGATACTCGAATGCTAGCAGTAGTATAATGTATAAAGAGCAGTGGGGACACCATCTCAGCTAGCTAGTGAGAACCAGCCTAGTTTGCTCCCACCAGCTCCATTTGGCCTTGACCCCTTCCTGCTGAGGCTGCTGGAGAGCACATGACAAGTTAGGGTGAGATGCCCAAATCCTGGCAGAGCCCAATCCCCTGCTTTGGGACCACCCCCAGTCCCACTGTACCAGAGCTCCTGCCTTCTCTACTAGCTAGCAAGAACCATTCTATCTTATTCTCATCAGCTCACCTTGGGCCTTGGCTCCTTCTGGCTGAAGCTGCTGGAGAGCACCTGAAGAACTAGAAGAGGTGGCCAGTTCTACTAGGCCAGCCACCATTTCCCTGCTGAGGAGATCAGCCCCAGTCAGAGGCTCCAGGGCTCACAACTTACCTGCTTAGCAAGCAAGAACAGGCCCAGCTGATCCCCATCACCTGAACTTGGACCTAGGAGAGCTCCTGGAGAGCTCTTGACCACCCTGCCTGGATTCATCTTATTTATCTCCATAAAATTAGCAAAAGAAAAAAACATGAAGTAACTATTCATACCCGATCACAGAGCAACCAAACTTTAGCAACAAAATAAATAGAATCACACTTTAATTCAACAAAGGCAGGCCTGAGTTTCCTACTAAACAACCAACAAAAGAAACCTATAGGCCCAGCACAATGCAAAACCACAAATAATATGGAAAACCAAGAAAATTTGTCACCACCAAACCTCAGCATTCCTATAGAAGTGTTCTATGATAGGAACTAGTTGGAGGGATCCCAGGACACAGAATGTAAAAGAACAATTATAAACAAAATAAACAAATTCAATGAATTTAAAGAATACAAATGACCCAAAGAAGTCAAAGAGGGTAAACTTCTGACTAAAGCTAGAGACAATAAAAATACACATATGAATGAAATGACAAAGACAATTTAGGATTTGAAAAGTGAATTCACCAAAGATACAGAACTATTGGAGAAAATCTCTACTTAAAATGAAGATGGAATGGAAAAACTCAATAAGCCAACTTGAAATGACAAGAAAAACCCTCAAATTAGAATAAAGAACATAGAAAACTGAATATCAAGACTGGTTGATAAAGTTGAAGAATTGGACCCCTTGAACAAAGAATATAATTTAAAAAACACAATAAAGAAATACATAGGAAATGTGGGACACCATGCAAAGACCAAATTTATGACTCATAGGCATAGAGGAAGAAGAATCCCAGGACAATGGCAGGATAATAGAAGAAAATTTCACTAAATTACAGAAAGACATAATTATATAGATACAAGATGTACACAGAACATGAAATAGAAAGGATCAGAATAGAAGCTTCCAAGACATATCATAGTAAAAACACTAAATATACAGAACAGAGAGAGACTATGGAAAGCTGCAAGAGAAAGACAAGTGGAAATCCATCAGAGTTATATTTCAATGCAAACTATGAAAAGCAGAAGAGCTTGGAGCAAAGTATTCAAAGTTCTAAATGATCATAGATGCCAATCTAGAATACTTTTCTCAGCAAAACTGTCTATCATGGTTGAAGGGGAAAAAAATCCTCCATGATGCAAATAGACTGAAAGAATTAATGTCTATCAAATCAGCCCTACAGAGAATAACTGAAGGAACACAAAACTTGAAGAAAGGAATAGCCATACTCAAGAGGCTACAGAAAGAAAACAATTGAAAGTATAATTATAGAAACACAAAATATGACCAAAAATATAAATTAAAATACCAGTAAGAAATACACATCTTTTAGTAATAACTTTAAATATCAATGGCCTCAATTCACCAATCAAAAGACATAGACTTGTTGAATGGATGAAGAAACAAAGTCTGTCTTCTTTGTCTACAAGAAACTCATCTCACCTTCAAGAATAGGCACTACCTTAAGGTAAAAGGATAGAAAAAATTCTTAGCAAATGGCACCAAGAAATAAATAGGCTTTGTAACTCTAGTATCTGACAAAAGACTTCAAATTAAAATTAGAAGATATAAAGAAGGTCGTTTCATTCTGATCAAAGGAACAATTGACCAAGAAGATATTACAACCATCCACATATATACACCAAATTCTAATGTACCCAATTTTGTAAAAACAGTAGTTTCCAGACACAGATTAATCAACAACTCAGTAATAGCAGATGACTTCAGTACTCCACTTTCTTCATTACACAGGTCAACAGAACAAATATAAGAGAAATATCTGAAAAAAGATATCATACATCAAATGGACTTAACAGACATCTATAGAATATTCCACCCAAGGACCAAATATTCTACTAAGCAGCCCATGGAAGTTTCTCTAAAACATAACACATACTGGGACACAAATTAAACCTCAAAAAATACAGAAAAACTGAAATAATTCCATGCATTCTATAAGACTACAATGCAATGAAGCTTAAAATCAGTAACTACACTAACTCCTGAGATTAAACAACACACTGCTAAATGATGAATGGGTCAAGAAGAGATCAAGAAAGAAAAGCATTCCCAAAATGAAATGAAAATAATACAACACAAGAAACACTTGAGACACTTTAAAAGTGGTTTTAAAAGGAAAGCTTATAGCTCTAAATGCCTACATTGAAAAAAACAGAAGGAACATGGGGCATAGTGGCCACACTTTTAATCCCAGCGCTTAGGAGGCAGAGGTAGCTGGAGCTCTGTGAGTTCAAGGCCAGCCTAGTCTACATAGTGAGTTCCAGGCCCTCTGGGGATATGGGAGACCCTATCAAAATAATCAGAAAGGACTCAAATAAATGACTTACTGGTACAATTCAAGAATCTGGAAAGGTGACAATAAACCAAACTGAAACCCAGCAGATGGAAATAACAGAAATCAATGAAATAGAAACAATAAAGCCACGACTCTAAGACCTGGTTCTTTGAAAAGATAAATAAGATAGATTGACCCTTACCTAGTTAACCAAGAGCAAGAAAGATAAATCCAAATCAGCAAAATCTGAGAAAAAGGGGGAAACATCAAAATAGACACTGTAAGGGAATATTAAAAAAATTTTTTTTAATGTATGTGAATGTACTATCTGCATGTAGGTTTTGTGCACCCGTTTCGTGCAAAGCCGCGGAGGTCAGAAGAGGGTGTCGGATTCCCTTGGAACTGGAGTTAAAGACAGTTCTCAGCTGCCATGTGGGTGCTGGGGATCGAACCCGGGTCCTCTGAAAGAGCAGTCGGCACTCTTGACCGCTAGACTATCTCTCCAGCCCAGGGAATATTTTAAAAACCTACACTCAATCAAATTAGAAAATCAGATGACATCATGAGCTTTGCTGGTAAATGGATGGAACTCGAAGCAATTATACTAAGTGAAGTAACACAGTTCCAGAAAAAAAAAGGTGAATGGTTTCCCTCATTTGTGGATGCTAACACCAAATCCCCAGTTGGCAGGCAAACTGAGCAACTTTATTGTTATATTTCATTGTATCTGAAAGCAAGTGTGCTATTACAATGTGAATCTATAAATGAGCTCTAGAATTGTCCTACCACTTATACTCACACATTGTAATTACCATATATAGTTGGAGGATATGTAGTCATATTCTAAAAAAAAAGAATGTAAAGTTACACGACTTTATACCTGCATGCAAATTTACTGTTAAAATGTGAATCTCCAAATGTGTTTAGGAATCAACTGTAGTTTATTTTCAGAATTTTTAATTTTGACTTATGTGTGGAGTGTATATATGCATATTTTGTAGTAATATAAAATTAAAGGGAACAAAAAAAGAGAGAAAAACCTGTTCAAAGAACTGACCAAAACAGTAAACGTCTGCATCCAAAGGGTTAAAAAAGACTGAGAAAAAGATGCAAAACAGGACTTAACATGCATGGCAGAATCCATGAGCTCTGGGTGGGGGGCATGGATGGGGGAATGATTCTAAATTTGATTAAGAAATATTGTATGAAATGTGCTCAATAAAAATTAACTTAAAAATATAAATAAAAAAATAGAAAAAAAGTAAACCTAAAAGAAATGGACAAATTTCTAAATTTATTGAAACCACCAAAGTTAAAGGGAGATGATGAATGCAAGAGCATAAACAGACACATAACAAATAAAGAAATAGAAACTATAATAGAAAGCATCCTGACTGAAAAATCCCCAGGCCAAGATAGATTCGCAACAGAGTTTTATCAGACCTTCAGAACTACCTACAATCAATACTACTTCAAGTATTAAAAAGATTGATACATAGGGAGAACTCCCAAACTCCTATGAAGCCAGTATTACTCTAATTCCAAAACCAAGAAGAAACACAACAAAAATGAAAGCTGTAGGAAAATACTCCTAATGAACAGAGATTCAAAAATTCTCAAAAACATTTTCCCGAACTTCATACAGACACACATCAAAAAAATTATTCACCACGATCAAGTAGGTTTGATTCCAGAGATACAGGGATGGTTCAATATGCATAAGTCAATAAACATACTAAATCATATAAAAGGACTTAAAGACAAAAATCACATGAACATCTCAATAGACACAGAAAAGGCCTTAAACAAAAGTCCAACATGCATTCATGATGAAAGGACTAGAGGTAAGTGGATTGGAGGGAACCTACCTCAATATAATTAAGACTATATACAACAAACCCTCAGCCAACATTCTAAATGAAGGAAAACTGGAAGCATTCCCATTAAAATCAGGAATCAGACTGTCTGCTGTCCCCTCTACTTTTTAATATAGTGCTTGAACCTCTAGTTAGACCAATAAGATGAGAGAAGGAAATTACAGGAGTACTAATGGGAAAAGAAGAAGTCAAGTTATTCTTATTTTCAGATGATATTATATGTGAGTGGTCCCAAAAGTTCCACCAGAGAACTAGAAGAGATCAAGACTTTCAGGAAAGTGGCAGGTTACAAAATCAATCTACAAAAATCAGTAGCCTTTCTAAATACAAATAACAAGCAATCAGAGAAAGAATTGGGGAAATACTTCCATTCACATTAACCTCAATAAAATATCTAGGGATAAACCTAAC
Source organism: Rhizomys pruinosus (assembly GCA_009823505.1). Lineage (NCBI taxonomy): Eukaryota > Metazoa > Chordata > Mammalia > Rodentia > Spalacidae > Rhizomys > Rhizomys pruinosus. Next base: position 430,078 of record VZQC01004410.1, read on the forward strand.
CAAAGACATTAAAGACTTCCTTAATAAAAAATTTAAATCTTTGAAGAAAGAATTTGAGGAAGACACAAGGAGATTGAAAGACCTTCTGTGCTCACAAATTGCTAAAATTAATATAGTGAAAATGACCATTCTACAAAAGTGAAGCAGATTCAATGCAATCCTAATCAAAATCCCTGTGACATTATAGGAAAAGATAGGGAAAAAAACTATCATAAAATTCATATGGAAACATAAAAGTTTCTGCATAGCTCAAATCATGAAATTTCATGTTAATGGATAAAACTAGAAAATGTTAAGTGAAATAACACAAACTCAGAAAAAGAAGCAATATATGTTCTCTCTTCTGATGTGACCATTAAGAGCCAGGAAAATGGAAAGGAACCATCAGGGTAGGTAAAGGTGAAGGAGGAACTCAAGAGAGGGGGAATGGTTTATATATATTATTACAATAACTATAGTATAAATTATATATATTTATTATATCATGCCTATGTATAGCTGAAGGCTATATAACAAGAAAACACGCGTGCCAGTAGGATAACTCTCCTTATTAGTTAATTGGTTACAGTGAATTTCCAAGAGACTCCCAAAATGAAACAGGATGCTGCCATAGCCTTTGATTGCCTTCCAGAATTTGAAGTTAAGACCCTTTATGAAGATAGAACATAGTTGGGGCACAGAACTTGGAGAAATTGAGCTGGAACTGACCTGGAAGTCTCCTCCCTGAAGGCTAGCTCTCATAATATCAGAAGATACTATGCAAACTGCCAAGGACGGAAAACAATCAATGGTCCTACAAAGATGTAAGGCCTAATAAACAACAATGACTGGCCCACAAAACTATTGCTGTTGGTGCCAACGGTGGCACTTTTATCTTGGGAGTAGTCAACAGCTCTGTAATTGGCACTAAGACATGTTCAATGGGTGGGAATTTACCTGAGTACCGTAAAAATATTTACATATAAGAGGAACGCATTTCATCAAGTCTCACCAAAGATGTTTCCTTATGCAACAGATAGGGATTAATACAGACACCCACAATTGGCCAATGTACAGATAAGAGGATGCAGAGTGCTCATCTGATTAGGACACCTGTTTCAAACTTCTGCCTCCCAATGCATACGGATCACTGGGAAAGGGCAGAAAGGCTGTAAGAGCCCCAAGCAATCAATCCTAGAGTAATGCCTACTTTTGCCATGTGCCTTGATCAACGTTAAATTTTAATGTAATTTAAATAAGCTTGATCATATTCACAAAGTATACCACTCACCATTCATCAATGAAGCTTCTTTTTGAAACAGATGGAAACTATCAGAATCCCACAAATGGTCAGACAGAAAGAGCAAAAGTCTGTGCGATGCTTAGTCCTAAGCAACACATCGTCAATGCAACCTCTACATATAAGAGGAGTGCATCTTCAAACTCTCACTAGAGAGCTTTCTTTATATAGCAGATGGTGATTAAGACAGAAACCCATAATTGGCCAATGTGCAGAGAACAGGAGGCTGCAGAGCGCTCCTCCCTGAATAGGACACCTATTTCAAACTTCTGCCTCCCAAGGCTCAGAGACCATTATGAAAGAGGATAGAAAGATTATGAGAGCCAGAGATGGTGGGTAGACACAAGGAAATGGAGTTTTTCCAGGCATCTGGTCACCTGCACATAAACTCTCACAGCGAGAGTGGCAGTACGAAGTCCCAGCAAGCTCAAATCAGATAAAACCCCAGCATAGACATGAGGAAGTGTGTAAGAAATCCCAGCTCAGCCTAAGAACTAACGGTGACTGATGACTGTTGGGAGGGTGAGAAACAGCCTCTTATAAGGATGCAACTCTTGGCAGGTTAACCAGGCTCCAGTGGATGGACCCACACTGAGGGACATGTGGGCGGGCACGAATCAGACTCTATAGTTATGCATATTGAATTGGCTGGTGAGCAGTGGGGGGAGGCGTGGATGGGGGAGTTGATTCAAATGCCATCACATTGTATTGCATGCAAATTCAATAAAAATTTGTTTTAAAGTAGTGGGACTAAGTCAGGATATTGGTCATTCTTGTGAGGAGGGGAAGACATGGAGGGTTTCTAAGATGCTAGTGATATTGATTGTGATATGGGCTCTGCTTATACAAAGACCCTCAGTCAGTGAAATCCATAAACTGTACGATGACGTGCACTTTTATGTTTATGTACTATACTTAGACAACATTATTGACATTACTATGTCACACTGTATCGCTTAGTAAAGGCAGCCTGACTGATGTCTATTTTAGGAGGCCTACACTGCACTGAGCACCTTTTTCTTCAGATCACTCTGGCAAAGTTGTTCTGCTCTTTCTTTCACTGTAACAGTCTATCAGCATGAATATGCTGGGGAAGGAAAATGCAGAACTGTCTGTCCGAGAGGATTATGTTACTTCTGTTCCCTATTGACCTAGGAAGGCAATCAGATGTTATCAATGTAATCTTACTTGTTGTCTGCACCACAAATGGGGTGACAATTTTCTGGCCTTTGAGGAATAACTGAAACTTGCAGCAAGGTGTGGTGTGCAGATCTATACACATTGATACATTGTTTTGGGTCAAGGGCAAGCTCTCAAGAGGAGCTCAAAGCTCAGGGGGCTCGGGTGAACAAGCTAAGATCTGATTAAGATTTTGGTTGCAACCTTAGGTAAAAATCATTGGTTGAGAGTATAACCATAGCATAAAAAAAAAAATCACAAGCCAGAGTACTGATACTCAGATGCACCTGGATGCTCTGGTGATCACCTAGAATGCATCAGTGTCAAAAGTGTTTTAGGAAAACCATTCTAATGAAAGCCTTTCAAGATAAGGTCTCGAAAATGGTTAATAAAACATGCTTATTTAATCATGCAAAAAGTCTTAAAATATTTCCAACTTTTACTTTTAAACTCTCCTTTATCCTACTTTTAATTTGTATTTTTTTTAATTCATTCACAAAGCAGGGCTTCATAACGGCACTGTTACACATGTTCTGTTCAAGTTCACACGCCTCCCTCCTCCACAACCCACCCCGTCTCCTTCTTCCTGGTTCCCTGGCCCTCTCCTCCCACACCAAGTCTCCTTCTGCTTTAATTTCATAGGCCTACCACTCCCCTACCTTCTTCCCATCCCTTAATATTGCTTCTTTCCTTGTGATTATTTGCTTTCTAGTTTCATGACTTTCTCTCTCTCTCTCAAAATTGTTTCACAAAATTAACATAATTATCTGAATTTCTATCCGCTTTTCTGCAAATGTCATGAATTCCTTTTTCTTTTTGATGTAATCAAATTCCATAGTGCAGTTTCATGGCATTTTCTGCGTCCATTCGCCTGTTGATGGACATCTAGACTGGTTCAATTTCTTACCTGTTTTGACTAGTGTAGTAGTAAGCATGGATGTGCAAATATCTCTGTGGTGTGTTGATTTTTAGTTCTTCGGGGATATACAGGAGCTGCATAGCCAGGTAACCTCCATTCTGATTTCCACAATGGCTGCCCTGGTTTACATCTATCCAGCAATGGATGAGGGCTCTTCACTGCCTATGTCACAGCCAGAATTTGGCATTATTTATCTTCACAATGATAGCCGTTCTGACTAGGGTGAAATGGAATCTCAAAGCAGTTTTAATTTTCATTTCCCTGAGGACCAAAACTATTGGAAAAATTAGAATTTTGTATTGGCCATTTGTGTTTCTTCTTTCGAAAAGTGAATTTTACATATTGATTAATGGATTTTGGGTGGGATTTTATTGCTATTGATTTTAATTTTTGAAGTTCTTTATATATTCTAGATATTAACCCTTTCTCCAATGTCTAGATGACAAAGATGCTTTCTGACTGTGTACCCTGTCTCTTTACTCTTTTAATTTCATGTAATACAATTTGTCAAAACTTGGAGTTATTTCTATACTAGTTGGGTATTTTCAGGCAGTTCTTGCTTATGTGTATATCTTGAAATGTTTTTCTTCGAGTAGCTTCAGTGTTCAAGATTGTATATTAAGGTCCTTGATGCATTTTGAGTTGATTTTTTTTCTTTGTTTGGTCTTTTCAAGACAGGGTCTCCCTGTAGCCCCAGCTGTCCTGAACTAGCTCTGTAGACCAGGCTGGCCTTGAACTCACAAAGATCCGCCTGCCTCTGTCTCCCGAGTGCTAGGATTAAAGGTGTGCGCTATCAGGCCCAGCTTGAGTTGATTTTTGTGGCGGGGAGAGATATGTATCTAATGTCACCATTTTACATGTAAATATCAAGTTTTCCAAAGATCATTTGTTGAATAAGCAGTCTTTTTGTTGTTGTTTTCTTAATGTATGTTTTGACACGGGGGTGGTTTTAAATGGGAAGTATGCCTCATAGGCTCCAAGTATGTGAACACTTGGCCCCAGTTTGTAGCACTGTTTAAGGAGGGTCATGGAACTGTTGGGAGGTGTGGTCCTGCTGGAGAAACCATGTTCCATTTCCAGTTTCACACACACACTCTCTCTCTCTTCCTATGCCTGGTTGAAGATGTGAGCCCTAAGCTTACACTTTCTCTGGCTGCCTCTTACCATGTCTGTTCTGGCTGCCTCCTGTCATACCTCCCCTGCCATGATGGACTCTTTTTCCCTTGGAAGCCAAATAAATTCTTCCTTATATATGATACCTTGGTCATTGCATTTTATCACAGTAACAGAGAAGTAAACTCAAGCAGACATCTTTGTCAAATGCAGGTAGCTCTAGGTTTTTGAGTTTATTTCTGGTCCTCAGCTTCAGACTCCCATACCTTACTTGGCCCCTGGTCCTGTCTCTGTAGTCTGATCGGTCTCTCTCTAACTTCCTGCTCTATAGAAGGTGTTTCCAGTAGGAGACAATATCTCCCGAGCAGCTGCCATGGACCCTGGCACAGCATCACACAGATAAAAAGCTGCCTCTGCGTTGCCCAGGCATCAGCTGGGTACTGCTCAACTTATTTCCTTTGTTTTCCTTCAGCTCTTTCTTTCACAGGAAGAGTCTCCTCTTTTTTATCCTGTTTCTTTTTTCCTGGGCCACAAAATCTGCCATTTTACACAGAATTTCTTGGCATATTGCTGCTTTAGACTTCCCAATACTATGGACAAAGTATCAGGCCTCACTGAAAAACTCAGCAGGTTATAAAGTAGTTATGGCACTGCCTCTTCCATTTGTTGCACTGGAATGAACATAGGTACTAGAGGCAGGAGCTAGGAGACAGATTTGGCTCAGTCTACTATAGTCTGCCAATTCAATTTCCTCAGCTGTAAATTAAGTGGCTACAGGATTAAAGATGAGTATGCACAGCTCTGCTCTGAGCCTGGCCTCTACAGAACAAGAGAAATGAGATAACTGAACGAGGGAGAAAGAATTCATCTGGGAATGCACATGGAGGGCAAAGTTGTCTAAGCCTGTGTTGTCCGGTCAAACTGGACTTAGAAGAAAAATCCCAGAAGCTGCACTGGTATAGGCCAGGGCTGGGACAAACAGATTTGAAAATAGGGTTCGATTCCCAGCACCTACACGGCAGCTAAGAACTGTCTTTAACTCCAGTTCCAGGGGAATCCGACACCCTCTTCTGGCCTCTGCGGCATTGCACGACAGAGGTGCACCAATCTACATGCAGACAGTACACTCATACACATTGAAAAAAATAAAAATAATTATATATATATGTGTGTGTGTGTGTGTGTGTGTGTGTTGTGCATTTCATACAACATTTCATAGTCCAGTTTAGACTCATTCCTCTTTCCATGCCTCCTACCCCACCCAAGATCAAGCATTCTGCCACCCAAGATCAAGCATTCTGCCATGTATGTCTTGCATCTTTTTCCCAGTTTTTTAAAAGTTTTACTATGTAGAGGTTTATTGTTTTGGGCATATTTTTACTATTTCAGTCAATTCTTTGTCCCAGTCCTTTTGTTGTTTTTATTCCCTCCAATTTGTATTGCTCCAAAATATGCATGTATATATATCACACATATACCAAAAATTCCATGATTTGAAACTAATATACAGTTTATTTTCAGAAGCAGGGATCTTAAGAGGTAGGTAAGGTGTGGAGCATTGGACAGACCAAGGTAAATGTTCTAGGACTTGGGCTGAGAACTACTTTCCAAGGTCTGGAGTTTACTCCCACCTTTTACTGGCTTAATGACATGAGGAGTCAGAGTGTAAAGATGCTGTGCTTAAGCCGCACACTTTTAATCCTAGCACTCCGGAGGCAGAGGCGGGCAGATCTCTGTGAGTTCAAGGCCAGTCTGGTCTACAGAGTGAGTTCCAGGACAGCTGGGGTTACAGGGAGACCCTGTCTTGAAAAGACAAAAAAATAAAAAATAAAAAAATAAGATGCTGTGCTGGACTGTAGAGATGGTTCTTAAAAAGTTTTAGCCCTTCCCAATGAACTGGGGCTGAAGAAACACTGGCTTTCATGCACAGATGGCTTTAGGCATTTACAGATTAAAAAGAAGTTTAAAAATCTATTTTGATACCTGGCAATATGCTACCTAGTGTTTTTCGGTTGTATTCTGTGACCTTTCTGCTGTGTGTCTGTTTTGATATTGATTTTAATTACAGAATATAATTTCCAGCATGAGGACGCAAGGCAGCTCCCTCTGGTGGGGGCAAGCTGTTGCCTGAGCCTCCCAGAGGAAGACAAATGAGAAAGCAGTATGGCTTAGAGGTACATGCTTTTCCTTACAAAGAACACAATGCGTTCTTTTTATAAAAATGTCACTGTCGCGGTCAAATGCTTTCAGAAATACTGCCAAATTTCCAGGGTCATCTCAGTAAAGAATGAAGGAATGTGCAAAAACATTCTGAAATCAGCTATATGGTGTGTCTAAACTTTAAAGGAAACAGGGAACTTCTCAAAAGTCCAGTTCTGAAAATAATACTGATCTCTGAATGGATCATACACACACCACCACTACTATCTTAAAGCCATGGGCAAAAGGTCAGAGCCGGAACTGGACAGTTGGATTTTAGACTGAGCTCAGCCATTACCACCAATGGGGCCTTAACACCAGCCACTGAATGTGTCAAAGCCACCATCTCTTAAGTGTAAAACAAGATGATTTGATTTGACAGTTGTCTTCTTTGTACTGACCACGTTTCTAGGAGGTTTCTTTTAACCATCAGAATAATTCTGCAAGGAAAACATCATAACACACATTCCTTGGAGTAATACTATATTTTTCACTCCATAATTTGTTTTTGTAATGGTTGACTCTTACTTTAAATCATTATATTTTTAGGTCAAAAAGTGGTCAAAAACACTCCTGGGGTTAAGAACTTGTCAGGATGATTAAAGCACAGGCAATAAGAACAAAACATGTGAGAGATTGAAGTCCAAAAAGTAATTGATTCCCCCAAACAGATACTTGATTCCCCAAGAGCAAAATGCCATGGTAACGCTGCATCAGTTACCTTTGCATTCTGTGAATAAATATTTGATAGGAAGCAACTTCAAAGAGGAAGGATTTATCTGGCTTATTGTTTGAGGGGATACAGTGCATCATGGCCAGGAAGGCATGCTGTGGACAGCTCCATGGTGGTGGAGTGCGTGGCTGCGACTCCTAACCTCAAATCCCTGGTGTCAGGGAGCAGGGATGGAGACATGCTGGAGTGATACCACCCACATTCAAAGTAGATCTTCTCTTTTCATTTAAATCTCTCAGGGGAGCATCCTTGAGGACACACACACACAAACACACACACACACAAGTACATCTCATTAATTCTGTAGGTGTTTCTTAATCCAATCAAGTTGAGAGCAAAGCTCCATCTGTTTCATTCTCTCTCTCTCTCTCTCTCTCTCTCTCTCTCTCTCTCTCTCTCTCTCTCTTCTCTCTCTCTCTTGTTTCATGGTGCATTACTTTCAATCTCCCTTTCCCTCCCTACCGGGGCTTAGACCCAGGTTCTTGTTAAAACATTTTTTATTTATTATTTTTTAATAGTATGAGTGTAGTGTCTGTATGTAGGTTGGTGCACCTGTGTTGTGCAAATCCACAGAGGTCAGAAGAGGGCATCGGATTTCCCAGGAACTGGAGTTANTCTCTCTCTCTCTCTCTCTCTCTCTCTCTCTCTCTCTCTCTCTCTCTCTCATCTCTCTCTCTCTGGTATGGCCTAGAACAATCCAGGGCCTTCCAGTTAAAAGCAATACTAACAGTGTTGCCACTAAGTACAACTTGAGGGTAAGTGGCCTTGGGTTGGGTTTTCTAGGAAACAGAAACTAAAATGGTTTATTTTTTTAACTGCCATGTGGGTGCTGGGAATCAAACCCATGTCCTCTGCAAGAGCAGTCATGCTCTTAACCACTGAGCCATCTCTCCAGCCCCAAAACAGAAGCTTAAATGCAAATATATATAAGGGCTACCCCTGGTGTCAGTATTCATAATAGGGAAGGGAAGGAAGTAGGAGTAGGCAGAAGGATAAGTAAACAATTATTGAAGCTCTCTAGTAGCCTGTATGCATCCTTGGAGTGGAATTCTAGAGTTGGAATGGCTTTTCCCAGTGAGACTGGAGGGGGCTTGGAAAACCTATCCTATAATACCAGTCAGATCAGAGAGCCCCGGGTACTGAAAGCCACATGGCTGCACTAAGGATCATGCATTCAAACATGCAATAACTCAAGTTCAGTGAGTCAGGCAGTGTTCTTAGGGTCAACCAGGGTTCACTGATGGAGTTTCAGTTGTAAAGTCAGTAGCTGAGAGGACTCAAGAAAGTAACAATAAGGAATGGGGAAAGAAGGATATTACTATACAGTAAGTTCTTACTCTGTGTTTTGCATTTTATATAATTTATTTCTTTTCATCCTAACAACTCCACATTGATATGTTGTAGCTTGACATATTTCAGGTGATGATGATGAGGACTAGAAAATTTTAATAAATTTCAAATAGAAACTGATACCAAGAAGGAGGGATAATTCAGTTGAAAGACTCGGGGTAGTCAAGAGCTTTCTACATATGTGAGCTGCTCAAGGCCCAGCTGAAAGAAGACTCAGAAGCATACAGAATCTCTAAAACTGAGCCAACCATCACCGCTTATGAGTCTCAGATTTCTCCATTTTGAGATGAAGAATGGAGTAGATTATCTCAAAGGGAAACTATAGTTCTGAACACCTGTTCATATGCAAATTTAATGACCCCAGCATGTCCTTCCAGATAAACAGCTCTACATAAGAAAATTTCTGTGAGCACAGTTTAGTTGTTGTCATTGTTGTTGTTATTGGTTTTTTTTTTTTTGAGTCAGATAGACCTGGGTTCAAATATTGGTTCCTAGATAGTGTAAAATTCCAGGCATGCTTCTGTGTGTGCATGCGCGCGCGCGCGCGCGTGTGTGTGTGTGTGTGTGTGTGTGTGACCTTTTAGAAACAGCAAGATACATAGGAAGGAAACAGAGCTGAGAGGCTGCTGCATTCTATTTTAATTTAAGGTTTATAAAAGGATTTTCATTATGCTGCCCGCTGCCCCCATAATAACTTGGTTCCTGTCAGTTAGGAAGAAGAATTAGTAATTCACAGCCAGGCATGGGAGGGAGAATCAGGAGAATTTGCATTCAGGCCCAGGTGTCTGTTGCATATCAAGAAGACACTATCTCAAAAGAATGAATTCTCATAGTCCTCCAATTAAGGGCTTCTCCATTACCCAATAATATAGGAGAAAGAGAAGTGTGGGGATGAGGAGAGAAGGAAAGAGAGAGAGAGAGAGAATGGGAGGGGATGGGGAGATGGCAAACGAGCAGCAGATTTTAGCAGTGCATTCCTTCAGGTCGGTGATAGTGCTGCACACTTGGTGTACAGACTCCTCCTGGGAAGAACTCAGAAAAGCCACGCCATGTGAGATCCAAGGGAATTCAGCAACTGTGGACCCAACATTCCAATGATCTTTTCTCCCCATATGGTTACTACTGCCAGATATGGTTTTGAGGAATAGAACAGAGGAATAAATTAGGACAGACTTGAAGAATAGAACAGAGGAATAAATTAGAACTCTAGAGGATCCTGACAATTTTACCTAAAATGGAATCCATCAACCAAAAGGGAAAATTTAGTCAGGGCAAGTGATTGGTTCACTGTTTTGAAATGAAACATTCTTTTTTAAAAATTTTTTAATTTATTTATTTTTATGTGTATGAATGTACTGTCTGCATGTAGGTTTGTGCACCTGTGTTGTGCAATGCCTCGGAGGTCAGAAGAGGGTGTCGGATCCCCCTGGAACTGGAGTTCTCCTGGAATTGGAGTTACAGACGGTACTCAGCCACCATGTGGGTGCTGGGGATCGAACCCGGGTCCTCTGCAAGAGCAGTCGGTGCTCTTAACCACTAGGCCATCTCTCCAGCCCCGAAACATTCTTAATACCATTTATTTTCAAGTTTGTCAGCAGTGGTGGTTTAAGGGCAGAGTGTCCCCAATAGTCTCCAATATTTGAACACTTTGTCCCTAGTTGATGGCATGGTTTTGGGAGGGTGAGGAGGTGTGGCCTTGCTGGAGGAAGATGTCACTGGATGTGAGTTGTGCAATTTCATAGCCTGGCCCGTTTCAAGTCTCTTTCCCTCTGCTTCTTCTGTCTGCTTTTCTGCTGCAGCCATTTCTGTCCTCAAGCCTCCCTGCCAAGATGGACTCTTAATCTCTCTGGAACAATAAGCAAAATAAATTCTTCCTTTCTTATTTTTTATTGAATTTTTTATGTGTTTCATACACAATTTTTCGGCCAGTCTTAATCGCCATTTTACTCTCTTCTCCCTTGGCACTCTCCCTTGCCCTCATCCCCTCATCCCGGGAGTTCACACCTTCTGTCATTCCTGCTAGAATCTGTTGTGCCAAATTACTCTTCCTGCTCACTCCTCAGTGCCAGCTCCTCCCCTGAGCTCTAGTTAGTCAGCCTATCCAGAGTCTCTTTTCTGAAGAAGGCCAGGTCTTCAGCTCATGACCACCCTCTGCTGCCAGTATTGCCTAGGTTGGGCTCTGCTACCCATTTCTATAGTTCTCTGCTGGGTTTTCGTTGACCTGAACTTGCATGGGTCCTGTGCATGCTGATACCAATGCTGTAGGTTCATAGAAACAGGGTCCCAGGAGCTTGTAGAATTCATTGCCATTTGGTCTTGCATCACCTCCCTGGCTTTTACAATCTTTCTGCCCGTTCTTCAACAATGTTCTCTGAGTCCAGAATGAGTGAAGCTGAACACAGGCAGCTTGTCCATGGAACCACACTCTGTAGACCCCTAATCTTTATGGTTTGGCCATTCAGACCCTTTTGGGTTCCTGGTCTCCTGTTGCATGGAGGAGCTTCCTTAATGAGAGTTAAGAGGTAGTTAATGCCTTCTCGGGTCCTTGTTCTAGAATGGTTGGGTCTTGTGTGTAGAGGCTGCATTGTAGACGTGTCACCTAGGCCTGAGCCATTCACAGACCATGTCTGTGTGTGTCCGGTTGTGGGACTTTGTACTATTCTCATCTGGAGCAAAAGAAGCTTTTTTTTTCTGAGTGGTGGCTGGGATATTTGTCTGTAAACATAAGGATACTTCTTTTGGAGTTAGTAAAATGTTACCTTAGACTATGGATGCGTCTATTTTGTGGAACTAAGATCTACGACTTCTCCAGATGTGTGTATCTGGCTATGTTAATATTACCACACATGAGTCTCCTTCCACTGAGAAGGCTTTAGTCCAATTGGTTAGCCATTGATTTCTCTCAAGATAGAAGTGCTGCTATTGCACCAATGTCCTATGCTGTGCTGGGCATTGACATGGATATTTGCTCTTGAGCTGATGTTTGACCATCTATTAGTTGCTTGCATACTGCTCTCTTTCCATAGTTATAAGAGCTAGCCTTCACAGGTGGTCAGATCCAGCTCCATTGCTCAAGATCCAGCCTCCAAAGTATGTCTGATCTTCAGCAATAGGGTCTTACCTTCAGGTTCTGCAAGGAATTCAAGGGCTGTGGCAACAGCCTATATAATTTGGGGATTATCTTGGAAATACTCTGGCCAACAACTCGAAGGAAGGTTTCTCTTGTCTGGTACTATTTCTTCATATGCAGCCTTTGTCTTTACATATGGACTCATGTAGATGTATTATGTGTGCATTTTGTCAATAGATTGTTAGACTAATACTATCCTCTCAGGTTTATTTTTTTTTCCCTGGCAAGGCATTATTTATCCCTCCTCTCTCCTTTTACCTGGCTAGCATTTCCTCCATGTCTTCTCCATTTAAAGTATCTCCATTTCTGTGTTGATACTTCCAGTATCTCAGAACCAGCTCTTGGACTCATTGATTCTCTGTATTGTTTTCTTTGTTTCTATTTCATTAATTTCTGCTCTGATTTTTGCTATTTCCTCTTGTCTGTTGGGTTTGGGTTTCATTTATTATTGTCTTTCAAGTGTTTCCAGATGCAATGTTACATCATTTATTTATGCTCTTCCTTTTTAGGTACTTAGAGCTATAAATTTCCCTCTTAAGACTGCTTTTAAAGTGTCTCAGAGGTTTTGTAGTGTTGTATTGTCCTTTTCATTTAATTCCAGGAATACTTTTATTTCTTTCTTAATTTCTCCTTTGACCCATTCATTATTCAGGGGTGTGTTGATTAATCTCCATGAGTTCATGTAGTTACTAGTGCTTCTTCTGGTATTGATAGTAAGCTTTATTGCATTATGGTCTGATAGAATACATGGAATTTTTTCAATTTTTTGTATTTGTTGAGGTTTGATCTGTGCTCCAGTATGTGATCGATTTTGGAGAAAGTTCCATGAGCTACTGAATAGAAAGCATATTCTTTGGAGCTTGGGTGGAATATTCATTAGATGTCTGTTAGGTCCATTTGGTGTATCATATTGTTCACTTCAGATATCTCTCTGTTTACTTTTTGTCTAGTTGACCTGTCTAATGGACACAGTGGGAGTCCCCTACTATTAGAGTGTTGGGATTAATCTGTGTCTTAAAGTCTTGTAGAATTGTGTTTATGGGGCTGGAGAGATGGCCTAGCGGTTAAGAGCGCCGACCGCTCTTGCAGAGGACCCGGGTTCGATCCCCAGCACCCACATGGTGGCTGAGAACCGTCTGTAACTCCAATTCCAGGAGAACTCCAGTTCCAGGGGATTCCGAGACCCTCTTCTGACCTCCGCGGCATAGCACGACACGGGTGCACAGACCTACACGCAAAAACAGTACATTCATACACATAAATAAATTAAAAAATTAAATTAAAAAAAAGAATTGTGTTTATGAACTCTGGTTAACCAGATTTTGGTGCATATACCTTCTTGGTTAATTGTTCCTTTGATGAGAATGAAGTGACTCTCTATATTGTCTGATATTAGAGTAGCAACTCCTGCTTGCTTCTTAGTGCCATTTGTTTGGAAAATTTTTTCCACCCTTTCACCTTAAGATAGTGTCTGTTCTTGAAGGTGAGATGGGTTTCTTGCAGACAACAAAAAGATGGATTTTGTTTCTTTTTCTTTTTATTTATTTCTGTATGTGTATCAATGTACTGTCTGCATGCAGGTCTGTGCACCCGTGTCATGCAATGCCGCGGAGGTCAGAAGAGGGTGTCGGATTCCCCTGGAGCTGGAGTTCTCCTGTAATTGTAGTTTCAGACGGTTCTCGGCCACCATGTGGGTGCTGGGGATTGAACCCGGGTCCTCTGTAAGAGCGGTCGGTGCTCTTAACCGCTAGGACATCTCTCCAGCCTGCATTTTGTTTCTTAATCCATTAGTCTATGCCTGTTGATTGAAGGGTTCAATGCATTGATATTTAAAGTTATTATTGAAAAATGTATATTACTTGCCATTATTTTAGTTTCTATTTGAATTCTTGGTCTAGGTTTGTATTTCCACAGCTATACCTTCATTAAATACTTTCTGTTGCTGCTTGGGTATGGCAATTCCTTTCTTCTGCTCTTTGTATTGCTTCAAGTACTCTCTGAAGAGCTAGTTTTCTGGATATGAATTCTTTTTTTTATTAATTTTATTTATTTCTGTATGTGTATGAATGTACTGTCTGCATGCAGGTTTGTGCACCCGTGTCGTGCAATGCCGCAGAGGTCAGAAGAGGGTGTTGGATTCCTCTGGAACTGGAGTTCTCCTGCAATTGGAGTTTCGGACGGTTCTCTGCCGCCATGTGGGTGCTGGGGATCAAACCTGGGTCCTCTGTAAGAGCGGCCGGCGCTCTTAACTGCTAGGCCATCTCTCCAGCCCCTGGATATGAATTCTTTTAGCTTATTTATGCCATGAAAGATTTTCCTTTCTCCTTCAACTATACATTTGCTGGGTAAAGTATTGTGGGTTGACATTTATAGTCATTTAGAACTGGCAATACTTTGGTCCAAGTTCTTTGGGCTTTCATCACTTGCATAGAATAGTCAGCTGTAATTCTGATGGGTTTTCATTTATATGTGACTTGTTTTTCTTTTGCAGCTTTCAGTATTCTCTTTTTGTTTTGAACATCTAGTGTTTTTACTATGATATGATGTGAGGAATTTCTTTTCTGGTCCTGTCTATTTGGTGTTCTATGTGTTTCTTGTATTTGTATGGGTTTGTCTTTCTTTAACTTGGGGGAATTTTCTCCTATAGTCCTATTGAAGATCTGGTCAATAACGTTATCCTGAGAGTCTTCTTCTTCCTCTATACCTATGACGTATAGATTTGGTCTTTTCATTGTGTCCCACATTTTCTGATTATTTCATTCCTGTGTTTTAATTTTTTTTCATAATCTTTGCTTGAGCATTCCAATTCTTCCACTTTACTTTCTAGTCTTGATATTCTATTTTCTACTTCACTCATTCTCTTACTTAGGTTTTTCTCTCTTCCTTTCCAGATGGCTTATTGAGTGTTCCACTTCCTTTTACATTTCAGCCTGAGTTTTCTTCAGTGTTTCTATCTCTTTTGTGAATTCAGCCCAAAGTTTATCATTATCTTCTTTTAGTTTATCCCCATCTTCTTTTAGTTCTTTGATTTGTTTGCTTGCATATTCTTTAAATTCCTTGAATTCTTTGATCATTTAATATATTTCATTTATTATTTTAATTGTATGTGTATGAATGTTTGCTTGCATGTATATAAGTGCACCACCTGTGTACAAGGCCCAGAGAGGCCAGAAGAGGTTGTCAGATCCCATGTAACTGGAGTTACAGATTGTTATTAGCCACCACGTAGGTGCTGGGATTTGAACCCATGTCCTCTGGAAGAACAGCAAGTGTTCTTAACTTCTGAGCCATCTCTCCAGCCCCTGGTTCCATATTTCTTACTGGAAGGTCTTTCCATGGCCTACCCCTCTCACAGTACTACTCTTTGTATAATCAGGAATTGACAATTGTTTAATTCAGAAGATTCTATACTCTCCATTTCACAACCTAGAGAAGTTTAAGTTTGAAAGTTTAAGCCACTTGGGGTTGGAGAGATGGCTCAGTGATTAAGAGCACTGGGCAATCTTGCAGAAGACTTGGGTTTAGTTCCCAGCACTCACATGGTGGCTAACAACTGTCTGTAACTCCAGTTCCAGAGGATCCACAGCCTTCTTCCGACCTCTGTAGGCACTGCACAACACTGGTGGACTTACATACATGCAGGCAATATACTCATATTCATAAATTAAAAAGTAAATATTTTTATAAAATATTTTATTGATGTTTTGTGTATTTCATAAATCATTTCTCAGTCCAATTTAGACACATTCCCTTTTTCATGCTCACCACCCCACCCCAGTTCATGCATGCTGCCATACATATCATGCATTTTTTTTCTCAGTCTTTTTAAAAAAATTTTTATTTATTTCTGTAGGTGTATGAATGTACTGTCTGCATGCAAGTCTGTGCACCTGTGTCATGCAATGCCATGGAGGTCAGAAGAGGGCGCCAGATTCCCCTGGAACTGGAGTTCTCCTGGAATTGGAGTTTCAGACGCTTCTCGGCCGCCATGTGGGTGCTGGGGATCGAACCCGGGTCGATATATATATATATCACATATATACCAAAATTATGACCTCTGAAAATACATTGTATGTTAATTCCAAAATATGTTTAGGAATTCATATTTTTCCTTTTAATTTTACATTACTCTAAAATATGAATACATACCCTCCACCCATATACCTCAATTACAAAGTCTGAAAATAAGTGGTAAGTTAATTCTAGAGCCCATTAAGGGATTCAGATTATAACAGCACAATTGCTTTCAGATAAAAAGAAATATAACATTAACATTGCTCAGCTTGGCTTTCAACTAGGGATTTGGTGCTGGCATCCACAAATGGCAGATACTATTCATCATTTGTTTTTCCGGGATTGTGTTACTTCACTTAGCATAAAGGCTTCTAGTTCTATCCATTTACCTGCAAAGTTCATGATGTCATCTTTCTTTATTGCTGCATAAAACTCCATTGTGTCAATGTACCACATTTTCATTATCCATTTGTTAGTTGAGGTTGAGGGGCATATAGGTTGGTTCCAGCTCTTCACTATTGTGAAGAGAGCTGCAATAGACATAGATGTGCATGTATCTTTGCGGTAGGATGAGTCTTGTGGGTACATACCCAGGAGTGCTATGACTGGGTCAGGTGGTAGGCTTGAGTCTTTTAAGGGTTCTTCACACTGCTTTCCATAGTGGTTGTATGAGTTTTCATTCCCACCAGCAGTGGATGAGTGTTCCCTTTTCCCCACAACCTCTCTATCATTTGGTGCTTTTTGTTTTCTTGATTTTAACCAGTCTTATCAGAGTGAGATGATATCTTAAAATGGTCTTAATTTGCATTTCCTTAATGATTAAAGATGCTGAACATTTTTTAAGATGTTTCTCATCCATGTTTACTTCCTCACTAGTGAAGTCTCTGTTCAGCTCTTTACTCCATCTTTTGAGTGGATCATTTGTTTTCTTATTTGTTTTTTTTTTTTAGTACTTTATATATTCTGGATGTGAATGCTTTGTCAGACGTATCACTGGTGAAGGTTTCCTCCTGCTATGTGGGTTTTTCTCTTCATTTCATTGATTGTGTCTTTCTCTGTCTGGAAGATTTTGAGTTTAATGAGGTCTCACTTGTCTATTGTTGACCTTATTTCCTGCACTTCAGCCACCTCATATTTGACACAGGGGCCAAAAAGACTCAAAGAAGGAAAGATAGCATCTTCGGCAAATGGTCCTGGCAAAACTGGATCACCATTTGTAGAAGAACAAAATTAAACCCCTGCCTCTCACCCTGTACAAAAGTCAACTCCAAATGGATCAAAGACCACGATGTGAAACTCAAAACTCTGAAGGTGATAGAAGAAAATGTTGGCAGCAAGCTACATGACAGGGGTGTAGGAAAAGAATTTCTAAGTAAATATTTTTTAAAAAAGAAAGTTTAACCAACTTGCCCAGTAAAACATGCCCTATTTGGCTGATCTACTTCTAACTACTAAACTCTAAAACTGTAAATCTACATCTCTGCCATGTAGATATGTGTGATACATATTCACTGTAACTCCCCTTTCACTGAAATAAGAGTTCCACTGACTCTAGGGCTAAGAAGATAAAGCTTGAATTTGATATTAAAGATAATCATCTGGCTGGAAGCTAGTCCGGGCCCATCATCCCACTACCCATGCCAGACTTCTGCAAGCTCCTCACCCTGCCATGAGTGTGCTGCAGACTGGTACAATTCCAGCCTTGTACTCATCCTGATCCTCTAATCTCTCTGTCTTAAGTGGTCTGTCCATCTTTCTTCAACTGCTAATTAATTTTCATTATTCAACTCTAAGCTCAAACAATTACTCCTCAGGGAGACACCTGCTGACTCCTTATGGCAGAATTCAATATCCATTCTTTTGTGTGTCCGTACCACCCAGTACCTGTTTTTTAATGTTGTATTTGTTTAAAAATAATATTTTATTAATTAATTGATTAATTAATTATGTGTATGTTGCAGAGAATTTTCCTCCTGGGGGGGCACATTCATACCCACACACATAGCATCTCGTGCTGCCTCTACAACTTTTAGTACCTCAGTTACTAGGAAAACCAAGGAGTAGAAGCCCCAATCTTAGTTAGATTAGGGAATTTTTTAAGCTTACCTACAAAGTGATGGTGGAAGGCGTACACTCACTAGCTGCGCAGAGGGTTTCCATTCTGAACATGTCCACTCAGAGTCCTTGCATGAACTCTATGTCCTATGCCCATGATGATGAAATTGTGAGAGAGCCCCAGTGGTGTCCCAGAGCCCCAGAGTTCCATGCAGGTTCCAGTGAGCATAGCAGGAATGCCAGAATCACAGGAACCTTGCTGTGGGCTCAGCTTTGCCCTTAGCCCCTCCCTCTAAGTAAACCAGACTCCATAGTTTGCAGCTTGTCCAATGATAAACACATTTCAAAGGGGGCTGGAGAGATGGCTCAGCAGTTAAGAGCACCAATTGCTCTTGCAGAGGACCTGCGTTCAATTTCCAGCACCCACATGGCGGCTAAGAACCATCTTGAAGCTTGGCATGATGGTGCATGCCTTTAATCCCAGCACTTGAGAGGCAGAGGGAGTCAGATCTCTGTGAGTTCAAGGCCAGCCTGGTCAACAGAATGAGTTCCAGGCCAGCCGGGGCTATAGGGAGACCCTGTCTCAAAAAAAAAAAAAACATTTCAAAGAAGATATATTTTATCCCACAGCGTATGAGTAGTTTTTGTGCATGCATGCAAGTGAACTCATGCATGGCATGCCTTTTGGAAGCCAGAAGAGGGTAGCTGAAGCACCTGGGACTGGAGTTAGGGACAGGTGTTAGCTGCCATATGGGTTCTGGGAACTTAAATTGGGTTCTCTGTAAGAGCAGCCAGTGCTGAACCATTGAGCTGTCTCTTCTCCCCAATATTTTAATAATTTAAAATATTTGGGGTCTCATAGTTGAGTAGATCTTCTTGAAAGAAATCTATTACTTGTGCTTATAAAGGGAATTAACATTGTTAGATAGAGAAGCAGGAATAGTAATTTATTTCATAAATCAAAAAGTTTGGGAAAAAAGCATCAGGATGTAGAGAATATGAATATCTAATCTCCCTTCCCTTCATTTATTATTGACAATTACTCCTCAGATCTTTGTCATTATAATAGAGGTACTGTCTGAAACAGAAAATTTAGGTAACTTGCCTAGGGCTGCACAGTTTAACTGCGGCAGAGCTGGGATTCCACCAAAATCCTCGAAACCAAATTCAAGGGTTCTTTCTGATGCACTTCTGTTACTGTCTCCTATTAAAGCTCCAGTTTGGAGGCTACAATAAGAAACCCTGAACATGCTCCCCTATGGTAACTCACTCTGGGTTGAAGTGCACTCCTAAAGGTCACACACACTTTAGAACATTCTGCTTTTATAGATTTGGAATGACCAAATATTCACCTCTAGATATAACTGAGATTGTCCCTCTTACCATCTTTGTAGGGCTGCCTTGCTTACTGCTTCTTCTTTCCTCACATATACACGTCCCTGGAGCTGGAGGATCATATCACATCTCTTAAATGGAAAATGGGCACTCTGTCAACAATTTGAATTTCAGTCTCCAGCTCAGACCTTCTTTCCCAAACTAGTATTAAATATTTTGCTGATGTGCATTTTTTACTTTAAGTAGAATGCATTGTTTTCAGGTACAGAGCACACATTATTTATTTACTTACTGATTTAGGCACTGACATGAAAAGCATAGCTACCTACCTGCTATATTCTGGATAGTTTGATACAAGCAAGTGCTATGAGATGACAAGAAAGAACGGCCTTTGCACAACATTCACTGGATGGAGACAGTGCAAAGAAATGAGTCTGTATGGGGGCTGGAGAGATGGCTCAGCAGTTAAGAGTACCGACTGCTCTTGCAGAGGACCCTCGTTCGATTCCCAGCACCCACATGGCGGCTAAGAACCGTCTTTGATTACAGTTTCAGGGGAATCCGATGCCCTCTTCTGACCTCCCCAGCATTACACGACACGGGTGCACCAACCTACATGCAGACAGTACATTCATACACATAGAAAAAAATAATAAATTTAAAAAAAAATTAAAGAAATGAGACTGTAGAATAACATTCTCACAAATCAGCCCCAAGGACCTTTCTTAAGTAGACTGCTTGTGAACAGCATCCAATAGAGGAAATTCTCCAGTGGAATCTCCCTAAACTCACGTGTGTCAAGTTGACACTAAAGCTATCCACAGGGATGGTAACTGGAAATGGCATGAATGCTTGGGAGTGGTGACAAGGCCTTTACTGTACAAGCCAGTCCTGAAGTAGAGTGCCAAAGTGAGAATAGTCAGTCAGCTATATGGGGGATTTGAAAGAGGAGACCTCTCCTACCACCACCAAGGAATGCTGGTGGGAGTCACTAAAGAATTTGCTCTTCAATGCTCCTTTAAATGCTGTGGACAGCACCAAAGGGATCTGATATCATTATTATTATTTTAGTTGGCTTCTTTGTCCAAGTCCATGCATCATCTTTTAGTTATTTAAACCAATCCTTTTTTTCCAGTAAATATGTAATTTCATTTTATTTTCAAAAATACTTTATATGAATTTAGTTGAATTTATAGGTGTAGAATCTACAGATCAGGAGGGCTAACTGTGCATAGGTATGTATCTTTCTACATAGATACATGCAGTAGAAAGAACAGGTAGTTGATTTGTGAATTTTTTCTTCAATTTCATTTGTAATATTTATTTTCAACAAGGAATTCTGCCTTTTATATTAAGAAACGTCAGTAGAATTTATTTTTTATGTCTATTTAAATCATAAAATATTGTTTTTCATGTTGGAATTCCTTTTTGTAATCTTTATTTTTATTTGTGTGAATATCATGCATGACTATTATCTTTGCATTACTTCCATTCCTCTCCATCCTCCTCCAACTCATCCCATGTCCCTTCCACCACTCCCTCTTGACTTCTTGTCTTCTTCTTTGATTAGTATTGTTACATATATATATATATGTAATATACAATATATATATATATATATGTATATATATATTGCACCAAGTCCATTTAGTGGTGTTTATGTGTAGGTACTTATGTTTAGGGTTGCCCACTTGGGTTTACATCTGCATTGCCCTTTTAAAAAATACTGTGATAGGGCTGGAGAGATGGCCTAGCAGTTAAGAGCGCCCACTGCTCTTGCAGAGGATCCAGGTTTGATCTACAGCACCCACATGGCTGCTGAGAACTATCTGTAACTCCAATTCTAGGAGAACTCCAGTTCCAGGGGAGTCTGACACCCTCTTCTGACCTCTGCAGCATTGCACGGCATGGGTGCACAGACCTACATGCAGACAGTACATTCACACACATAAAAAATAAATTAAATTAAAAAATAAGCATTTAAAAAATACTGTGATAAATTTCTTGGGGATAGCAGTTAAAATCTAATATCATGATCTTCAGTTGGTGACAAAGAAACAAAAGATGATATTTAGAATTCATAAGAAATTTATGGGAATGTGAAGAGAGAAAATTAGGAGAAAGAAAAATAAAATGAGATGAATCTACTGAAATATATGTAAGGATTATGATCAGAGTAGGTGAAGTCCAAACTGGCAGAAATGACTAAAGATTTTTTAAGAATAGATATAACTAATATCAAATACATTTTCTTTCATTATATACGTTTTATTGATTCCAAAATTCCATATAGCATATTTTGATCACATTCAGACCCGATCCTTCCTCCCCAGCTCTTACCTATTTATTTCTCAGAATTAATATTCCTGATTATTATCTCTCCTTTTCTTTTTTTTATGTTTTTATGCTTAATAGATTGCAGAATTACATAAAATATGTTTTGATCAAGTTCAAACTTCCCCTCCCCCTCCTGAACTTGCTGTCCATACTTTTTGTTTCTAAATGTACTTTTATTTACTTTTTTAATTTTTTTGTTTAAAAGCCTATTGAGTCCAATCCCTGCCTCCCAAGTGCTCCTGGGTGTGGGTTCAAGCCCAGAACTCTAATCAACCTACCAGGTATCATACCAGTAAGGAAAATTAACTCTCTCTCTCTCTGACACACACACAAATGCTTTGTCATATGTACAATCTCAAATATGTACACTGTGTTTTCCAACTTAAACTTTTAAACCAATTTGCAGAAACACTTATATTACAGTGATTCTTTTATTTTTTTTTTTATTTTTTTTTATTTCTGTATGTGTATGAATGTACTGTCTGCATGCAGGTTTGTGCACCCGTGTCGTGCAATGCCGCGGAGGTCAGAAGAGGGTGTTGGATTCCCCTGGAACTGGAGTTCTCCTGGAATTGGAGTTTCAGCCGCCATGTGGGTGCTGGGGATAGAACACGGGTCCTCTGCAAGAGCGGTCGGCGCTCTTAACTGCTAGGCCATCTCTCCAGCCCCATACAGTGATTCTTTTAAGCCCAATTCACTGATCCTACCATTTTGAAATTTGTCAGACTTCAAGAATTTTCTTCCCTTTAGTAGTGTCCAACATAAGGATTCATTGCCAAATCTATTTCTTTTGGCATCATTCCCCACCAGCCTCGAGTGGCACAACGCGAGCTAAGAATAAATTCTACTTCATTTATCTGGGCTCCAAATAACTAGGAAAAATCATCTGTTTGGTATCTGACTGCAACTTAGATTCATGACCTCAGTCCCCAAGCAGCTGTTATATTGCTGACCAATTCTGCAAGTTTACTCTGAAATTTCTCATTTTTTTTCCTCTGATAAAAACTAGTTCGGATTTTCTTCTAGCTCTTGAAATCTATAATCAACCCCCCCCCCCAGCCTCCATTTGCGGAGGATAATCTTGCCTAAAGCTTTCCATTTTAGAAACTTCAAGACAGGAGCATGCTCATATCGCCACAGTCAAAATTAGAAAGATGCCTGCATCTCTGTAATCCTGCTACCTAAACAAGGCCCTCAGAGGCCTTGGAGCCTCTGCCTCAGACTCAGTGACTTCATTCTTTTGATCCTCTCTGTGTCTTCTGAAACTTCAGACCTGCTACCTCCCTAAATCATTATTATTAATACATGACCTCTACCATAGAACTCTCCATCTGCCATGGGCTACTGGCCCTTGCTCTGTTCGTCTTTTAAACTGAGATAGCACATATGTATGGCCTGTACTTATTATTGTAATTCATTTCATTTTACTCTTGGTTTTATTCCTTTCTCTGGCCGTATTTTTCTTATTTCTGTGTGGGTCCCATCTCTACTGTATATTCTCTATGGACTGTATTTCTTTTTTATTTTATTTTATTTATTTTTGTATGTGTATGAATGTACTGTCTCCATGCAGGTCTGTGCACTGGTGTTGTGCAATGCCACGGAGGTCAGAAGAGGGTCTCGGATTCCCCTGGAACTGGAATTCTCCTGGAATTGGAGTTACAGATGGTTCTTAGCCGCCATGTGGGCACTGGGGATCGAACCTGGGTCCTCTGCAAGAGCAGTCGGTGCTCTTAACCGCCAGGCTATCTCTCCAGCCCTGAACTGTATTTCTTAAAACTTGGTCCTATAGCATCTATTATTAAGTTTTTCATGCCATCTTTCTTCCTACATTTTTTTGTACATAAATATATCCATTTAAAGCATAATTTCAATGTGTCTAACCCAACTCTTTGACTATAAAATTATTATTACTTTTTTAAAATCTAAAGAGATTTATTTCTTTGTGTTTCATTGATTAAGTTTCAGAATCATACTAACTTTTTCAAAATAAATATTTAAGGGGCTAGAGAAATGGCTAGAAAAAATACCCTAGATCCTACTACCAAGATACTAGCTGCTTTTTTCACATTAGTTAACAAAGAGAAACAACCTCAATGTCCCTCAACTGTCAATAATAAAAATGTGGTGCAGTGACAAAATAGAGTTCTACTCAGCATTAAAGAAAGAGGAAATCATGGAATTTTCAGGTAAAATGATCGAACTAAAAACGGTTATGCCAATTGAAGTAATAGAGACTCAGAAAACCAAGCGACATATATTCTCTCTAATTTGTAGATCTTAGCTCCAAATTCCTAAGTGTGAGCATATATCCTGATGTAACTGCAGCAACCAGGAAAATGGAAATGATCCACAGAGATAAAAGGGAAGAAGGAGCACCGGAGAGGGGGAGAGTAGGAGACAGGTGTTATTAAGGGAGGATGGGGAGGGAGTAAGGAAGGTAAACAGAGGAGTGAGAGGAGGAATAAATAATGCTTAGACAGTATGATAAAACCAGAGGGAAACACATGAATTCAAAGTCCTACTGAAACATAGATGTACAATAAATATATGAGTACATGTGTATAGCTAAATGCTATACAATAAAAATCAGTGTGGGGCAGGAGAAACCTTCCTTCCAGTTATTGGTCAGGGAGGTCCAAGAGACTCTGAAAATCACACAGACTATTGTTACAGCCCTTGATTGCCACCCAGAACTCAAAGTTAAGGCCCTATTGCTGAAGACAGGCCACACTTTAGACTCAGGACCTGGAACAATGGAGCTGGAACTGATCAAAAAGCCTCCTCCCTGAAGACTAGCCCTCATTGTATCAGAGGATACATATAAGCTGCCAGGGGAAAAAGCCAGTCAATGGTCCTACCCAGCTGCAAAGCCTAATTCATAACAATGACTGGCCCAGCAAATTTTTGCAATAGCAAAACTGTGTGGAAGTAGCGTCTTTATCTTGAGGGTAACCAACAGGTGTCTAATTGAAATGAAGGCCTTCTCAAAGGGAGGGAACTCATATGTGGTACTGTAAGCATAGCCAAATACACATTGCTGGAGAGGTCATAGATCCCAGAGAAAAACCTACTTTTGCCACATCCCTAAATCAATGTAATATCTTAGTTTATTCTAAATATTCATCTTCATACCTACAGACAAGTGTACATTTCACCCCTCATCAAAGAAGCTTCTTTGTGCAATAGATCAAGGCAGAACTCTAGAACTGTTCAAATGCACAGTGTGTCTGTGAGACTCTTAACCCTGACACATCTTCAGTGCAACCTCTACACTTAGAAGGAATGCATCTCTTAAATCTCACCAAAGAAGGGCTGGAGAGATGGCCTAGCGATTAAGAGCGCCAACTGCTCTTGTAGAGCATCTGGGATCGATCCCCAGCACCCACATGGCAGCTGAGAACCGTCTTTAGCTCCAGTTCCAGGGTAATCAGACTTCCTCTTCTGACCTCCGTGGCATTGCATGACACAGGGACACAAATGTACTGCATGCAGACAGTACATTCATACACATAAAAATAAATAAATAAAATTAAAAAATATCTCACCAAAGAAGTTTTCTATGCAGCAGATGGTGATTACCACAAAGACCCAGGCCAGAGAGTATTTATCCCTGACCAGTATACCTATTTCAAACCTCTGTCTTCAAGGTTCAGGGATCACTGCAGAGGTGGAAGCAGAAAAATTGTAGGGGCCAGAGAGGGCGGATGAGCACAAGGAAACAGAGTCTTCCAGATAGCTGGCTGTTTACTCATATAAACTCACAGCAATGGTGACAGCATGTACAAGTTCTGTACAAGCTCAAACTAGACAAAATTCCAGCAAAGACATGGGGCAGTAGGTAAGAAATACCAACCCAACCCAAGGAAATTTTGGCAATTGACGGCTGCTGGGAGGGGAAGAAACATTGTCTTACAGGGTTGGGATGCTTTTTAGGCTCAGTGGGTGGATTCACACTGAAGGAGCACAAAGTATATTCCATAAGCAATACACACATACACACACACACACACACACACACACACACACACACACACATATGAGAGTTCATTAAATTGGGCACAGACAGTAGAGGGGAGGTGTGGAGAAGGGAGCTGATGAAAATGCCATCAAACTAGAGTGTGTGAAAATAAAATTAAAACCTCAAAAAATTCACTAAAAAAATGTAAAAATCATGTGACATTTTGTAAATATATATGATTTTTCTCCTATTAGGATCCATCCAGTTATAGTCATCATTAGTCTCCCATGACTGATGAGATTAGGCTGGACTGTAAGATTACCTATCCAAATACCTGTCTTCTTTAGAGATCTCATGAGCATGTAATACTCGACATTTTCAAAACAGAAGGGCCCATTCTACTATTGCACCTATTTTTATTGTTTTTAAAATCCCTTAATATAGCCAATGGCAACATTATTTAACAAGTTGCCCAAGTCAGAAAGCAGACTAAACACTGATTGATCACTGTCTTCTTTCTCTGATTGAAATAATCTGGCTAGTACGTGTCTCGAGCACCTTAGCTTCTTTTCATTTCTGCTGAAATGTATTCTAAGCCACTCTAGCCTCACTAGTGTGACAGCCTTCTTACTGATCCTTTCTCGTCTACAGTGGCTCTCTATATATTAGTCCCTGGCACAAAATGGTTTATAATAAGTACCTATTTAACCATGAGGGATGATGAGCCCAGGACCACAAAACTATATTTTGAAGGATATTTGATTAAATATTGAGTTTCCTAAGGGGGGGGAGACTATGCTGATTTATCTTTATTTCTCTAGCAGTTAGCAAGGTAAAAACCAGGTACTTGGGGAGGGGTTTTTGAATTAAATTGAGATGAATTCCTTGAGTTTGACATTTAAAATAATATGTATATTATTTTACAGTCCTTACATCTATGTAGCTCTCCTTAGGTTGTTCTGAGTTACTTTTCTTTTTTTTTTTTTCTTTTTTTTTTTTTTTTTGAGACAGGGTCTCCCTGTAGCTCCAGCTGTCCTGGAACTCACTCTGTAGACTAAGCTGGCCTTGAACTCACAAAGATCCTCCTGCCTCCCAAGTGCTAGGATTAAAGATGTGTGCCACCACCTGGCTTCTGAGTTACATTTTTAAGGGTCCTGAAAGATACATTATCTATAATAATATAGAGAGCCTAGAATTTGAGTCAGTTAAGACATACTTGGAACCCCGAGCTTGTTTCTTAGATCCCAATACTAATCGGTTGATATTTGAGGGTCTCTTTTCTGGAGTACAACACAGATATAGAAACAGGCTTCTTTTAACATTATGCAAGCTGATATAGTTGAAAGTCCAAGGACCTAGCTGCTTTATAATGACCACCAGTGCCATTGTTAGCATTTAGCAATAAATCTTACTTCAGTTGGAAATGTTCTTGCTTAGAGCCATACAATTAGTGCAAAGGCTGAAAGTAAGGTACTTGTCTCTGTATTGTTGTAGTATAATTGTACTTCTTTTTTTAATATAATACTTTTATTGGCATTTTGTGTATTTAATATATCATTTTTCAGTTCAATTTAGACATATTCCCCTTTCTCTTCCCTCCACCCCCTCTCCAGTTCCTGCATTTTGACATACATGTCCTGTATCTTTCTCTTAGTCTTTTTAAAGTTTTGGGCAGAATTTAACTATACGGGTCCATTCTTTGACCTTGTCTTTATGTTGTTGTGGTTCCCTCCCAATTGTATTGCTCCAAAATATGCCTATATAAAGGTCATATATGTACCAGAATTATGTCTTCCCAGAATAAACTGTATGTTAACTCTGATATATGTTTAGGAGTTTGCAGTTTTTCCATTTAATTTTATGTTACTCTAAAATATGAATATATATCTTCAGCCCATATACATTAATTACCATGTCTGAAAGTAAGTGGTAAGTTAATTCTAGGGCTCAAGAGATTCACATTATAACATCACAGTTGCTTTCAGATAGAAAGAAATATAACAATAACGCTGCTCCGCTTGCCTTTCAATTGGGGGATTTTGTACTAGTATCCACAAATGAGGGAAACGAGTCCCCATTTGTTTTGGGGGGGGACTGTGTTACTTACTTCTTTACAAAGAGAAAGTTGTAAAATTCCATGGTATGATTTTAGCAACTAATAAATTATACTGTTTAATCATGGTAGTCTTATTCTAGAAGATGGTACTGATAAACAATGGGTAAGCAAAATATTTTAAGACAATATATTCCAAAGATATTACCTCTTCCAATTTGGTTAGTGGATATATATTTGATACCTTCCAAATCTGAGCTACAACAAATGAGCTCTTCAATAATAATTCTGAACGTGTGATAGTTTAAAGCAAAGCACACAACTGACAAAGTCAATTGTCAGTTTTACCACGGATATTTCTTTCTACTAAACCTCTCTGAAATCCAGGAACATCTTTCAGTCTCTGTCACAGTCATGACCTGCTTGATATGGCTTGAATATACATATCAAAACTTGTCAGTAGCTTGAGATAAAATACCAAGGTGACATGGGAACCCTGTAGAAAAACTGTATAATTATGTACTTGAAGGTATACAAGATGCTACTATAAGGATAAAATGTATATCACCTGAGTCAAAAAGTAATTTCAAGGAGCTGGATTCTATATGATTAATATATATTAACACTTCATATGCAGCTTCATTTGTTATTCGTGAGATATCTATGCAAAATTCTGTAAATACCTTTAAAAGAATAGGAAGACATTATATTAGAGTATAATTAGAACAAGTTTTCTTTTTTTGGTAGTATATGAAGTAGTGTGAATCTTATAGTTGATGGCTTCTTATATTTGATGAAATGTCACATACACCAAGGAAAATGCTGCAAGGTTATTGTACACTTTCTAGGATTCATGTACTCCAAATTGAAGAAATTGCATACGGATAACATATATTTAGGTTGTGATTCTCATAAAATTCCATTTTATTTAACTCAGTTTATTTTATTTAACTCAGCTATTAAACAGAATGTATGGCTACTTACAACATGGTGGTTGATAGTAAGCACTCTGGAATCTAACTAACTCCAAGTTTATTCTGACTCTCTTGTTTAACCAATCTGTGAGCTTAGTCATTTCCTCTGTGATCTTTCAAAAATGGTTCAATAAGAATAGCTAACCTTTAAAATATGTTGTAAAGATCATATAGAGCAATGAGGAAACTAGAACAGCTTTAATCTGACAAAGTAAAGCAAGGTAAAAGAGCTTAACTATCTGATTTTAAGACTTTTTATAAAGGTGAACAAAAAACTGTGAAATTTGCCTTAGGATTGGAATATAGGTCAATAAAGAGAATCAAGTAATTGAATATGACCAGAAGTAGAAACAAAATATGGTCAATTGCTTCTTGACAATTACAGGCAAGGTAATTCAATCAGGAAAGAGGTTTTGGTTTTTTCTCTTTATCCACTATAGATGGAAAAACTGGATATCCACATGGGAAAAATCCATCAGGATGGTACTATCGCACCATGCAAAAGCCAAATTAAAATGAACTATATATTTAAATGTAAAACTTTAAACAATAACATTTTTGAAAATTAGGATAAAAATTTTGACAGATTAGACAGAGATTTCTCAAGATTCAAAAAGCATGAACCGCAGGGCGTGGTGGCACACGCCTTTAATCCCAGCACTTGGGAGGCAGAGGCAGGAGGATCTCTGTAAGTTCAAGGCCAGTCTGGTCTACACAGTGAGCTCCAGGACAGCTGGGACTAAAGGGAGACCCTGTCTCAAAAAGGCAAAAAAAAAAAAAAGCATGAACCACAAAAGAAAATAATGTAATAAATTAGTCTATGTAAAAAATGAATATGAATGCTCTATGAAAGAGGTGAATTAGAAAATTAAAGGACAACCCATAGAAAAGTGGAAAATGTCCATAAAACATATATATGATGAAGGATTTAAATAGACAAGATATAAGAAACTCTTAATAATAGAAGCAATTCAATCAGAAAAATATAGAAAAGTTGTGAACATTAACCAAAGTGTTTAAGTAATAGGACAGATAATGAATGCTTAGTACCACAAAGTGCCAGGAAACTACACTGAGAATGACACTTGACACCGCTGTACATTCACCAAAATGGACACAATTAAAAATAAAAAATAACAAGTGCTGGCATAGATACAGAGCAATTAGAACTTTCGTAGGATTCTGGTGGGAATATAAAATTATACAAATAACCAGTTTTAGTTAAGTGGTTTGTCATATTTTTTACAAGGTTAAAAATATACTTATCATATAAGCCATTATCTCATAGTTCAATGGAAATAAAGAAAATTTTATGTCTTGAAAAAACCTCATACCTGAAGTTTCATGGTAGATTTATTCATGGGTACAACTTAAATTACATAAAAAAATAGGCAAATTACAAAATAAATTACAAAAAAAAATAGGCAAAATAAATTATAATATATCTAAAAATGGAACAATTCTTAGCATTTAAATAAATTATAACTATCTGTGAAAACATTGCTGCTTGAAGAAACCAGCCATGGCAAAATGCATACTTTATTATTCAATTTATATTAAACTTTAAAAATGTAATTAAATCTATAATGAAAGAATTTAGGGAGTCAGAGGTTGAAATCAACGGCAAAGAAGTACCAGAAAATCATTGGGAATTCTAGAAACATTCTACCTTGCTTGTGTTTGTGGTTCCATGAATGTATAAATTTATCAAAAATTATCAAACACTAGCCTTCAATTATGTGGAATTTATTGTTCATAAGTTATATCTTTGTAAAGTTAACATTAATAGACAACTGTCTTAAGAATCATCTTGTATCCTGTCAGAGAGAGACTCAAGTGAGCAGTGAGAAGTTTGACAACTGATGTGTTAGAGAAAATCCAATCACAATGGAGGGAACTTCATAGAACAAAGCAATACATGTTAGCAGTTTAGGGAGAGGCCTCAGACGAAGCTGAGACCTGAAGATGCTAGGGTAATCTCCTGAACAGATAGCATCCTGAGAGACACAAAAGAAATAAAAATGTGCTGAAAAACAGTAGCATATATGTACACATTTAGGAAGCACGAGATTGATTGTGATTGAGTGGATGTAGTGCCAATCAGTCTCTGACAGGAGCAGAATAGGAACAATATTTTCCTTCCTTCTCTGGACTGCTAGATGACCGATGATGGGATCTTCTGAAATAGGGGATATTAAAGGAGAATCTATTTATGGGTTAGGTGAGACGGATGGATTTGAACTGAAAAAGGGAAATGTAGGTCTATTATCTAAAACAGACAAGTAAGCAGCAACATACAGCTGGGAGTTAATATGGAATATAAGACCTTTCCTAACTGAATTTAAAAATTTATAAACCTGAAGACCAAAGGAACACTAGTATTTGAGAAATTAGTAAAGGAAGAATAATCTTCTCAGGAGCTACTTTGGGGGACAAAAAGGCAAGAGCTGGAGGGCTCATGCGATTCATAAACTCAAGACCATGAGGTTAACAGGCTTCAGAGAAGCTGAAAGCCCAGGCTTGATGCTTTCTACTGCATTTGGTAACATGACAGTGCGGTGACAGCTGACCTGTGGAGAGCAGTTTCACTGGAGAGGTGGTAGAGGTATTAAAGAGTTAATAAAAATGAAAAATGAGGCTAGCAATTAAAGATAACTCTCTTATAATGTTTGCATATCAAAAGAAGTTTAAAATGGATGGCTACTGGGGTGGAAGAGTCAGTTTTCTCCAGTAATGTGGCCGTCCCAGGATACCTATTCTCTAGCAGACTACCCTGCATATACATTGGCAGCACTAAGTAGATCCAGAGAGTTTTAAAAGACAATACATGAAGTTGAGAGGGAACAGTGGTGGGGAGCATAGAGTTGAGCTGGAGGGAAGGGAAGAAGGGGTGGACTTGATCAAAACACATTATCAAATTCTTAAACAATAAAAGTATTGATCCTAAGGAAATATAGCTGCACTGCAACAATATTCATTGCTAAGATGAAGAGAGCAATTAGTACCAAGATGTATGGATTAAGAGAACAAGATTTCTTTTAAATTAATTATATATGTGATGGAATATTTGAAGGTCATTAAGATTACATTTTTTATAATTATGATATATAATGTTTATGGCATACCTTGAAAAACAACGCCTCATCATCCCCATGTTACAGGTGGGTAATGTGCTCAAAGAGATTAAAGGACTCGCTTAAGGCCAGAATTCAAACATAGACCTTTCCGTCCTTCAGACTGCACCTTGTCCACTACCTATTGCAGCTTGCTCAGGATGTTAGATAATTAGATTTCTGAACCTAAAAGGAGACCAATTTGAAATCTCTAAAATCATTATCAGAAAAATGGTGCTGGATAGTTTTAGTATCAACTTGACACACCTGGGTTGAGGAAGCCTCAGCTGGAGAATTAGAACCATCAGACTGGCCTGTGGCCATGTCTTTGGAATATATTCTTGATTGTTGGGTGATGTGGGAGGGCCCAGCCCACTGTGGGTGGTGCCACCCTTGGGCAGCTTGTTATGTACTGTATGCATAAGAAAGCAGGCTGAGCATGGGCCAGGAAACCAAGCCAGTAAGCAACTTCCTCCATGGCCTGTGCTTCAGCTCCCATCTCCAGGTTCCTGCCCCTAGGTGATGAACCTAGGAGATGTGAGCCACATAAACCCTTTTTTCCCCAATTTGGAATTGGTCAGAGTGCTTTGTCATAGCAATTGGAAGAGGAACTGGAACAGAATTGGTACCCGAGAGTGGGCTATTGCTGTGACAGACCTGATCTTGGTGTTTAGGGGAGGACTGTGGAAGTGTTTGGAACTTTGGGCTGGAAAAGCCATTGAGTGCTTAGTCTGTTGCTGTGGAACTTGAAACAGTTCTTTTCAAAGTTGTAGATGATAGAGACCTGGCTTAATGAAGTTTCAAAGGGAAGCAGAGACCATCAAGGCTGTTTGTATGATATTTTGAATTGAGAATCTGTGGGTTCTGGTCAGCTGGGGCTGAAGAATCAGCTGTGATTAAGAAGAGACTGAAGTGAATCCTTTGCTTTCTTGGGACAATTGATGCTGGTTAGCTGGGGCTGAAAAATCAGCTGTAAGTAGTAAGAGACCAGCATCACTTTGGTGAAATGTTCTGGAAAGAATTTCCTGAGGGCCAGTCGACAGAAGCTGTGGTCCAGAGGGGCCCTGAGCCTCCATCTCAAGCTGGAAGCAGGACTTGGTAATGAGTAACAGTCTCTTCTATGGTTCTGGTGTGGAAATCATGAAGAGGGCATGGAGAGCTGCTGAGGCCCTGTGAGAAGCCAGGAAAGGCCATTGGTAAAAGCGCAGGCTTGATTGCAATGAAGAACCTCAGGATTGCAGGGGCCATGGACAGAATCTGAGGCTTTGCACCAGGAGAGGTCAGAAGAGCCCTAGCCTTTGGGAAATGCCAGGACCATGGGATGAGGACCAAGGGCAGCAGCAGGTGTGATGGAGCTGGTCTGGGCCTGTGAGATGAGCTGTGTTTGCTGCAGACAGCAGTCAGAGAAGTCACAACAATTGAAGTCAAGCTAGAACAACTGTTTTAAATTCACTGCTAGAAATATAACAAATATAAGCTCTAACTTAGAAAATGTCATCAAATTACAAACTCTTCAAAAAAAAGTCTTTAATATCTCTAAGCACTAGAGTATTTAATTTGAATTTGGCTGTTGTGGTTAATACAATAAACTAGCTTCTAGGATTAATCATTTGTTTTTAATGAAAAATATAAATATAGAAGTTTTGCCATGTATGTACATATAGCTGGCAGGGATAATGGCTTATGTTGAAAAATATTCCTCTGAAAGAATTCCTACTGTTATTTATGTCCTAGTTCAATTTGTTCCATTTAAACACAAAACACACTAGCCTTTCAATCAGTCCACTACTGAAATTCACAGCATGTTAAAACTGCAACCCTTTTTTTTAATACAAAGGAAATCAATTCTCTAATTCCTGTTCCCTTCTCCCCAATAGTTCATGGCACTAAAAACAAAGCTCCATATGCTTGACCAATTCAATAAAACTGAATTGATAAATGTTTGCCTGCTACCTTCATATGTATCCGAGCATTCTGCCAAATGCTTCACAATTTTCATCTCATTTCTTCCTACTAAAGTTCCCATTTCTTTGACAAGAAGGTATGAAATAGGGACATTAACTAATACCAATGCTACTAACAGGATACTACACTATCTCTGAGATTAAATATTTGAGAGAATATCGAATATAATGTTCAATAAGTATAATGACAGAAGTCTGTACAAGGTCATTGCTGTTGAAACACAAACGTAGGGGCTGCCAGGTTGAAAGAACCAGGACGATTCTCTCGAGGGGAAATGTTTAAATGTCTGCATAATCACGGGCATCAAAAGTACTTTATTATATTAAAGTAGAAATAAGATCTTCATTCTGAATAAGGTCATTGACACTCAGGACTCATGATCTGTCAATGAATCATGAACCCCAAACTTAATTCCTCATGTTTAGGCAAGTAGAGTGTATGAAAGAAGCCAAATGCCACAGAGTAGGTAAATGGCCTAGAGAGTGAGCAGACAATGCTAGAATTAGGAATCTTTAGGACAAATGAGGAGAGAATCACACAGAAATCCACTTGATTCTGATAGTATTTTCAAAACTTCCTTGTTAAGAGACCATTCAGCATCCTTGCCATTTAGATCAATACCTACAAAACTTCTGTCATTTTTGGACAAATTGTGAGCAATGATTACTGTAAGGAAAATGGAAAGAATATATGCTAATTCTTTTTTTTTATTTAATTTTTATTGATGGTTTGTGCATTTCGTACATCATTTTCCAATTCAGATCAGGCATATTTCCCTTTCCCTTCCCCCCCACCCCCACCCCATCCCAGATCATGTATTCTGCCATAACTGTCCTGCATCTTTCAGGTTTTTTTTTTTTTTTTTTTTTAGCTATAAGTGATAATCCATGAGTATAAGCATCCTTCGTGCAAAACCAATCTACAGACTGTTGTGCCCAAACCCCCACAGTCCCACCATTCAGTGGGGGGTGACAGGTTGTTTGTTCAATCAAGTTGATCAAATGAGTGTCCAGACTACATCGCTGTAGTTTCACCGTTCACCCCAATCGCAGCCTTTACATTCTACCACGCCCCCTCTTCCGCAGATTGTTCCCTAGGCTTAGAAAAGGGGCACAGGTGGATGAGAAGTAAAACTGTCCTCTCTCTCTGGAGCTGTTGACTTGGATTCTGGTCAATTCTGGCTGTTTCCTTTCATGGGCTGACAGTTTGTTCAGGAGTAACCTTTCGATCCTACTAATGAAGCACAAGCAATTAGATATATAGGTATTTAAGCAGCACTAATAGTTATGGTAGGTTACTTTGGCATAGACACATATGTTTGGATGATATGTTAATCCATGAATTACATTTTTACCCCCTGAAAAATATGACAGGGTCTTACTGTGGCTTATAACATCTCCTAACCTGTAGAGGATGATTCTTAAAGGTGAGGGAAGGGGACTCCAAGCTGGCGAAAGAAATAACATTGGAAGGAAGAAGGAAGGAAGAAGGAAGGAAGGAAGGAAGGAAGGAAGGAAGGAAGGAAGGAAGGAAGAGAGGGAGGGAGGGAGGGAGGGAGGGGAGGCAGCAAGCAGGTGGGGGTTCTGCATGAAACATGTTCTATGGAAGAACATGCTTAAAGGCACGAAAACTCAAAGTAAGAAGTTCTTGGACTGGAAACAACTTAGAGTGTAGAAGCTTAGGAAGCATTGAGTGTGGGAAGCCTTCCACTAATGTACCTCAGCAAGATCTTGGAGAAGTTTGAATGCCAGGGTAGGCTTTTATAGCTTTCAGTGCCAGGTGGGTGAACAAAGTCCAAAGAGTAGAATAATGCAAATAGAATCTTTAAGGAACAAGTAGAGGGAAAAGCATCCAGGAAAGAACAGGTGGAGACACACTTTGCATAAACTAGTGGAGAAAAGTGATGTGAAGAGGTATGGAGTGGTTAACAGTCACACGCACAGCACATCAAACACCTGTCTCTTCCCTCAGCTCCTTCCTCCTTCACCTCTCCCCTCTGCTACCAAAATACTTAAAAGAACAATCTGTTTACTCTTGAGACTTGTTCAGTATCAATTTATTCCTCAGTCCATTGCTACCTGTCTTCTTTATCACGTCAATGAAATGACTCTTAACGCTATCACCTGTGATCTTCTGGTATCAAGGTTGTCTTCAACCACCTTGATTTTTATGTAGCCTTTTTGATCAAATTTATAGCTCTAGCTCAAATCTGATCTGTTTCCAAACTCACAGTTAACTACAGCCTTAGCAGTAGATTCTTAGATTCTAACAAACACATCAATCTAGCATGTCCCAATCTACAGCTCGTTCTAACCTCCACATACCTCTTCCATACAGCTTTTATCATCTCAGCTTCTGGTGCTCAGAACAAAAACCATGAATCATTTTCAGTTCCTTACCACACTTTACTTTATATCCAGTTCTTTCATAAATCTCATTGTATCTACTTTAAAAGCATATCCAATAGATAATCCATTGCTAATACCCTGGTTCAAGTGAACACCATGTATTGCCGGGATTAAAATAATAGATTTGTAACTGATTCTATTTTTGTAGACTTGTAATCAGTTCTCCCCATATGAAGCAGAATCTGGCCAAAAGCAATGTGTTCTGAAATTACTCAAGCAAGCTGGACCAGCCCATAACTGCTTCACTCTCTTTCCAGAGAAAAAGTATGGCTATATTCTGAGATGAGGTCATGAAATATCATTTTGGTTTGCCTTTCATAGGAGCGTGTTTTAAATACAATAATTAATGGGAACTTCACAATCATCTTGGAATTTAGGGATCATGTTTTCCATTTTTCAGGGGATCAGAAACTCAAAGAAGTGAAATGGCATGACCCATCCATTTATCCATCCATCCATCCCAGTGTCTCAGGTTTTACAATTTAGCCAGAGTTCCTTATTCAGCCCTTGTTAAATTCATAGCTGCTCACACTTAAATCCAAGGGTCTTTTCCTTTAAATGCGGTTGTAGAACGGATATTCAGTTAAGACCTTTTCATATATTTTGACTGTGTGTATGAGCAAGAATCATGTAACGTAATGACACATATTTTTACTTAGGTAGAAGTTATAGCACTTTATATATAATGACTGGTATTCAATAAATGTGTTTAATGAGTAAATAGGTGGGTGAACATTAGGACAGTGTCTTCCTACTCCACAAGACTTTTGTAAGGGTGAAATGATATTAAAACAAGAGTCCTGGGAAGGGTAGTTTTTAAACTTAACTTTTAGTGTTTTTTACTCACATTATGTTTGAAAATAAAGAATGGTCTTAAATCTGCCCTTCACAGAGCAATAACAGTAATAATATAACCTGGTTTGTTTTTACTTATTAATTTCTTTCACAGGATATATTTTATATTTTTATATTTTACCTATTACTTCTTTTACAAGTTCTTACATTTTTGATCTCCAAATACTACCAGGGTCTATAAAAAAGGGCTCAATATCTGTTTCTTGAAAAACTTTACATTTTAACTTTATAGATCAGAATGTTAAAATCCAGAAGGCTGAGAGAACAGTATAAAGTCACCCAGCTGTCAGGTGCCAGAATTAAAATGTATTCTCAGGTCTTCTAACTTAACACTTTGTATAATATAGTGATTCTATGACCAGACGTTTGGCTTAATGACCAATTTAGACAGTAATAAAATGTTAGAGATTTCATGAGACTTGGTCAGCTGTGCAGTGCTTTCCCATGC
Organism: Rhizomys pruinosus; assembly: GCA_009823505.1. Lineage (NCBI taxonomy): Eukaryota > Metazoa > Chordata > Mammalia > Rodentia > Spalacidae > Rhizomys > Rhizomys pruinosus. The sequence goes on from VZQC01004410.1 coordinate 467,498, forward strand.
GCTCTCCCACACTGTCAGAACAAGTCCTAGATAAGACAATGTCTGCCTTTAATGCCCCATACGTGGAGGATTTCCTAGAAGCACAGAACCAGTAACTCTGAAGCCAGGTTCTTCTTAAGGGTCCACATCTTTGGCACCTTCATCTTCGTTTCTGTATCCTTCTCTATCAGGATACTAGCCTGGGATACACTTTACTAGCAGATATGTGGGTGACACTTTAGGCTTTTTCCTGTCAAGTTGGAGGCTTTAGCTGGGCGTCATCTTGCCCTGAAGGTTCTCTCTCCATTGTTTAAATGCAAACTGCTAGGCCTCTCCTTAAAGGCTCTAATCTTCTTATCAAATCTTATCTTACCACCTGCTTCTGTCCTTGCCTGTTTTCTCCTCCCAGTCCCTCAGTACTCAGGTGATAACCCTTTTGTTTGTTTGTTCTTTTTGAGACTGGGTCTCCCTGAAGCTCCAACTGTCCTGGAACTCACCAAGTAGACCAGGCTGGCCTTGAACACACAGAGATCCCCCTGCTTCTGCCTCCTAAGTGCTGAGATTAAAGGCATTCGCCACCACACTGGAATCTCTGAAGACTCAACTCAAGGGCTGTTGATGCTTGGAGGCTTTCTTGATACCCCACGTAAATTGCTGACCTTACCTTCTCTGCAACCCTGCATTAAGCACTTGTTTTTGGCCCTTGTACCAGTGTCCATCTCTTTGTCAGTTGTGCTTGGCCCAGCTATACTCAGTGTCTGCTACTGACTGTGTGCTCCATGAGGGCAGGGCGTGCTCCAATCTTTGCACATTCTCAATGTCTAGACAGAGCCTAACTTGGAGCCATATCAGGAAATAGTGAATGGATGAAGTTTCCTAGTGTATCCTAACGTCAAAGCTGGAACCCTTCAAATAAATGGAAAACTAACTCAAAGATCTCCTCGGGAAAGAAGCTGTCCAGACCATCTATATACTGCAAAGCATGGGGAGGGAAGTAGAAAAACAAAAACAAAGATATAGAAGTGGCAATTACTGAAATTATTGCTCTTTAGGACACAGTCTGGAACATGTTATTTTCCCAGCAGCAACTCTCTCCTCATTTTATCTGTACATCATTTTCCAACTCTAACTGAACTGGTTTTCTAGTATAAAACAGTCTTAGTGCTACTAGAAAAATGTTTTACTAGTGAAAGAGAGAGGTCATTTACCAGGTCTGTACCTGCATCTGGAGAGTGACTATCACTAAGTTTCTGAGTTGTTTCCTGTCTATAATGTATAGATTACGGTCTATCTTAGCCCCTACACCAGCAAGTGAGAAATAATCATAACGCCCTCAACATGCCCTATTTTAAATTTTATGGGAAGAATATTGGGGAAAAGCTATGGGACAACATGTTGTCATCTGCCGATGGCCATCAGGAGGCATCAGGAGCTGCATTAGAACTGTGCAAAAGAGGGCGTGGGGGCTACTTTAGAGGAAGTCTTTGGGGTGCTTTGAACAGTCACTGAAGAAGGCTTTCAAAGGTGTAATAAGGCAGAAAAACCTAGGATTGATTTTCTGTATTCTAAAACCCAACACACACTAGGCTGAGGAACGTAGCGAATAGTCACAAAGGAATTCAGAAAGAAGGTGCAGAGACGACAGAGAGACCTTTGTTTTAGAAGCAGCCCGAATATATCATTAGGTTAAGTGAGAAATAAACCTTTATTGTCTCTTACATAGTCATTCTCAAAAGCCCAGCTTACTTTGGTGTTGTTCTCGGTTACCAGACATGTTCTCATGTTCTCTCTCTCTCTCTCTCTCTCTCTCTCTCTCTCTCTCTTTCTCTCTCTCTCTCTCCTGCTTCTTTAGACCTATTCTAGAATCCCTAACATGAATGAGACATGATATTTGATCTCAAAGACCAAGCTGTCATAGACTTGAAGAGGAATAGCAGGCTGCTTAGAGTAACTCCATTTCTTTAGGGAAAAACTCCATTTCGTGCTAAAAGATTTCTTGGAAAGAGTGTCATTCTGCAAAAAGCTGAGATGGCAGGCAGGTGGCATTTACTCAGAACCAGGTTTCAGCAATGAGGGTGCAGAACAATAGAGACGGGAAAGTAAGTCAATAAAGTAAGTCAACTCTAGGAGAGCAGGACGAAGAGAGTCAACAGAACAGGCTGGGTCAACAGATGGCAGGGGCAAAGGAGCTGTCTCCTCTGCTATTGGAAGATAACAGGGGAAAAATGGGGCCCTAAAATTAGCCATCGGAGAAAAGGCACCTGGGATAACCCCAGTAATAGCTAACCCAAAGTCCATCAGGTTGTAAATTTTATGTGATCTCTTAGCCACCTGCAATAACCCCAGGAATTTCTAAACCAAAGCCCACAAGGACGTAAAATTTATGTGGACTTCGTTTGCCTTTAAAAACCCCTGTGTAGGATTTCTCGGAGTCACCTCTTCTACCTGTGTGCAGTGAGAGTGAATCCCAGTGTGTCTGTTATCAATTTGGCTTTTTTTCTAAATAAACTTTGTAAAAAGTAGCTGCCTGCCTCATTGGACATTTGAAGGGGGGCCCCCATCGGACCCTAACAGACTGACATATAGACAATGACAACTTAGTGAAAAAATGTTATTGAAAGAATCCATGAAGTAGAAGAACACATACAGCAATGATTGACTATAACACCTATGGAGGCCGAGAGGACTTCACAGATAGGACAGCACTTGAGCTATACATAGAAGAGCGGAACGGAGAAGGCTAGACAGAGGACTGGCTATGGGGTTGGTCAAAGAACTGGACAGGAATGAAAAGTTCCCGAGAGAGCACACATAGCTGAACAAGAAAGGCACGAGAGAAGGCACTGAAGAGAGGGCAAGAAAGCCTGGGGTCAGCTACATGCGCAGGCTAGAAATGGTATTCCAGGTCAGGGAACCAATGAAAGCAAGGACTAGAAGACCAGGGTAATTACTGAGCCATGGATAGCAACAGAAGGGAAGCACAGGAAAGAACAGCTTTTAAATACATGAGGCAGTTGCCAAGTCCAAGACACAGGCTCATAATCCCGGCTACTCAGGAGGCTGAGCACAAAGACGAGAAGCTCAAGGCCTGCTTGATCTAGAGAGTGAGCTTGAGGCCATCCCGGGCAACTGTGCAGGCCCTGTTTCAAAACGAAAAGCAAAAGCCTGGCTGGGGGTGGGGGTAGCCTGGCTCAGTGATAGAGAACTTTCTTAACATGAAGCAAAGTTTGTCCTCACATAAGAAAAAACTGTGTTCATACATAGATCAGTGGGATAACTTCATTTGTTTTCCTATGTTTGCTCTCTCTCTCTCTCTCTCTCTCTCTCTCTCTCTCTCTCTTTCTCTCTCCCCCTCTCCCCCTCTCCCTCTCTCCCTCTCTCTGTCTCTCTCTCTCTCTCTCAGTTGGTTGGTTGGTCTGTTTTTGCTGTTCTGTAATCATGTATCATCTCTTCATTACTGCCACCTGGCACCATCTAATGCCTCTGATTCATAAATTAAAGACCATTAAAAAAACTGCCTCCTTCTAAGCCAGGTGTGGTGGCACACACCTTTAATCCTAGCACTTGGGAGGCAGAGGCAGACAGATTTCTGTGAGTTCAAGGCCAGTTTGATCTACAAAGTGAGTTCCAGGATAGCTGGAGCTACAGACAGGGAGACCCTGTCTCAAAAAGACCCCCCCCCCAAAAAAAATGAGTCCTTCTGAATCCCAGTGCTACTATTCTTTGAATTTAGATTTTCAAATCTTTCTTAGCACCAGGTTTTCCATTAATCAATAAGGACAATATTTGTAGAATTATTATCTATTTTATTAATAATAGCTTGTTTCCCCTAACATTTACTGTACACGAAGTCCTATCTTACTCATTTTGTGTACTTTATCTCATTAATGCCATAGACAATTATCATACCTTGGACAGCCTTTATGTTCCTATATTATAGGTAAAGAAAGCAAGAGAGACTAAGGATTTGGCTTTAAGTAGAAGATAAAGGATTTGGAGGCAGACATTGACTGCAGAGCCTGTGGTCCTAAACACAGTGAATGCAATCATGTGTTTAAAGTGTCTGCACTCTGTGGGACCACAAAGGAACGTGCTCCTTATCTTTCCAATAGCCCTGTCAGCTGAAAGGAAAGCTGAGTGTCTTGATTTGACAAGTGACTTTATAAGCAGATAAGTATGGGGTGTGGAGGCCGGAGGGGGGTGGTGCACCAAGCCCAGAGGTAAATCCTCAGTCCCAAGAGGCTGCCACAGCCAGTCAACATCCGCCAAGTGGGATAGTGGTGGCAAGTGTTCCGTTTTGTTCAAGTATACTTGCCCATCGATGAAAACACTGAAAAATGACCCAGAGGAAGTCCAGGAAGTGTGATGGGGCTTGGGAGGCCATACCAGGATCCCCATGTGACCCTGTAACTCATCTGCAAAAGGTAGTCCATCATTCCTTCTACCTTACCCACTTCCATTGCAGCTAACCTAAGATTCTGATTGTGAAGCCACAGCCTGGCAGCAGTGAATAAATAGCAAAGGAATCCAACACTCCCAAGCTAAAGGTAAGAGGACTGGGAGAGAAGTCAGAATTCACCAGCATCAGCAAGCTCAGTGCTGAGTGCGACACAGAGCCTTCTCTCAATACAGATACTTCTGACCTGATGAAGAAATCACAAGGGCAAAGGGCAGCCTCTTGGGATATTAGAGGCAGGGCAGGAGATGGTCTTTCTGTTAAGAGCCTTCACAGAAACGTTTGCTTGTCCTAGCCGTCCTGCAGTACGGCATCATGAATACACATCCCAGACATTATTGGTACAGGAAAAGATGCCTGAATTATCAGGAAGTTTAAATGACTTGCCTCTGGTCATACAGATAGAAGTAGAAAGGCTGGATTCACACTCAGAGCTCTGAGATTCCAAAGCCTGTGTTCTTTCTCAACCCACACTGCCTGTGGTCACAAGAGAGCACGGTAAAACAGGTATATCTAATTTGAGGCTACTGCAGCACATCAGTTTGAAAGAGTAATCAGGCTAGGAATTGGTCACTGGATTTTACCTACTCCAATATCTTGTCCTTACTACTGTGTTCTGTAAGAACAAAGGCCAACCTAGAGAAAGATGTTAACCTGACCAAAGTCACACAGTAGCTAGCATCTGGGCCTATGAATTTCCACAGAACCCCAAGAGAGAGGAAAAGTCGATGCCTTCAGGCACCAGTGAAAACTCTATACTTAAGACCAGCTAATATCTTGAAGGTCAAATACTAGGACTTCACATGCTTGTTTATTTAAAGAAGAAACGGCCTAATTATAGATCACAGAGGAATGAACTGCTAATGTGCAAATGCAATTAGGAAAAAAAAAACCAAACATCATATTTGGGGAAAAAATGGAGAACCTATAATCTTAAAGAATAGAAGATATTTCAAGCAGAGCACAAAGAGGAGTGACAAAGTGCCCGTGTCAAGCCTTGTGATGGGCGTGGAATCTCAGGTCACCAGCTGGCTCTAGCACCCACCTCTCCTGCTCTGAGACAATATGCCAGTAGAGTTAGCTTTCTGTATTCCCACAGGACATTTATGAGTCGACTTAGAAAAGGCAATATGTTGAGTCCCAAATGCCCCAACTGATGATGAGTGGATAAGAAAATGTGTACATGTACACAATGGAATTCATATAGCGGTAAAGAAAGACAACATCATGAACTTTGCAGGTAAATGGATGAGCTAGAAGACATCAGGTTAAGTGAAGATAACACAGTCCCAAAAAACAAACCACAAAATGGGATCTCTCATATGTGGTTGCTAGTACCAATAACCCAGTTATAAATATTTCTTGGAGAGGGATCATATTAAAAGACAACAACAAAAAGATTGCATCAGAAAACTGACTGACAATGTGACTCAGGAAGGGTGGGAGGGGTGGGAAGGGACACAAGGTGTAATATCGATGGTGCATATTTAATTGACGTGAGTTCAACAAGTATCCAGTTTTGCCCAGACTTGTCTACAGGATACATGGTGTTTTAGGACTTAGTAAAAGTAAATATGTGTATATTAAACACATTGGTTAAAGGTTGTAAAAATGGTATTGCAATCTGAGTTAATTGGTGTATAAATTGCTGTTGTCCACATAGCTTTAATTAAAAACTGTATAACAATTACTTTGGGATTGGTATAAAAAATGTTCTCTAAAATTTTGCCGTCATATAGTATCACCTGGTAGCAATCTCTTGCACCTATAGGAAATGAATATTTAAAAAAAAAGTTTGTTTCCTCTTCCAACTCCTACGCCCCCCCACAGCAGGGGTGAACTTGATGAAATCTGTGCACTTGATTCCACCCTATAGGAATATATATACAACTGCTTTTTTTAGGAACCATCTGGTCCAAATAAACCTACAAATAAAACGGGGAGGGATAATGAAACATTTGGTCAAAAAATGCACCCCCGCAATTCAACAACTAGCTATGGGAAGGATTTGTATGTTCCAACAGGCCTATATCACAAACTTAATGGCTGAGAAAGAAAGTGCAGCTTTGCAGTGAGTAGATGTACCAGAAAGTGCCAGCAGAGGAATGGACTCCTCTGGGCTGAAGGGAAGGAATGCCTCAGATGCGTCAGACATCAGGCCCTCTCTGGATCCTATTAGTACAACGAGTTTTATGAATCCTAACGAAGCTTACCTTGTAGTGCCCAAAGGTGTTATTACAAGAGACTTTTTTAACACCCCCCATAGAATAAGGGAATGAATATATGAATTCGTCTCCACTGTTGAATTGGAGCCGGAGCTGTTATAGAGGTATTCTCCTGAAAAATCGGTAAAACTGCCTTCTTTAAATTGACTAATGGACATAGAAATGTGAAAAGGATTATTCTACATTCAGAACCAAATATAATGCAAAAGTCTCCTTAAGCCATGCACTTAAGCAAAATAATTAATACAGGACTTTGACATCAACAATGATTATTCTACCAAGAGATGTTGCCAGGGATCCAAGCCCCACAAAAGTAAAGCCTTGCCTCAAAACTGGGATATCTGCAGGAAGAGAGGGTAAGGCCCTGCCTATTGAAGACCTGATATAACATGGGAAAGATGTATGGGAGACCACACTTGCAATGTACAATGGTCTCTGGAATGCCAGAGAGTTGTACCAAAGGCCACTAAAACAATAAAGCAAATATATGTCTCCTTAAGTCAACAGAACCTCCGTCAGCACCAGCTACACCTCATCTGCCTGGAAATACTGTGCAGCAGTGGCAGCCATATGTCTGTATATCCCAAATCTAATTGGCTATTAGCTCCTCCTTGAAGGAATAACCCAAGGCTGATCCAAAGCTTACATCCTCTAATGGTTAGGAGATGTATAAACCACATGAAGACCCTTTCATACTTAACAGAAGAAAATGAATTATGGATTAACATACCATCCAAACATCTGGTCGATACCAAGTAACCTACCATAACAATACTACTGTTTAAATACCGATATATGGCTAATTGCGTGTGCTTCATTAGTAGGATCAAAAGGCTATATATTATACTGTTTTAAAACCTATATATCTAATTGCATGGTGCTTCATTAGTAGGACGAAAGGTTATGCCTGGACAAGGCTGCAGCCCATGAAAGAAAACAGCCAGAATGACCAGAGACCAAAACAACATCTCAGGAAAGTAGACTGTTGTTTCTTTCATCCACCTGTGCCCTTTTCTAAGCTAGGGAAAAATCTGCAGAAGGGGGCACAGTAGAATGTGAGGCCTGCGATTGGGGTGAAATGGTGAAACTACAACAAATAGACTGGACACTCATTTGATCAACTTGATTGAACTACAAGCCCCCCCTGCTGGATGGTGGGACCCAGAGCTGTGGGTGTTTTTGGGCACAACTGCTCGCAAATTGGTTTTACATGAAGATGCTTGTAATCAAAGATTATCACTTATTGTTAAAAAATGAAAACAAAAAAAACAAAAAAACAGAGAAAGATGCAGAAAGGTACGGCAGAATGCTATGATCTGGGATGGTCGGGGTGGGGTGGGGGGAAAGGGAAGGGATTACATGCCTGATAAATGTCTGAGAAAACATGATGGTCTACTCGACACCCAGCAATAAGACAATAAAAAAAAAAACCTGACTGAAACATAGAACCTGCTTTCCCAAACAGTAACCTCTGCTTGAAAAATTTTAAAAAGACTCGACAAAAATGCAAGACATATATGTGGTATGGATGACTCTGTGGGGTGGGAGGCAAGGAAGAAGGAAAATGTATATACATTTGACTAAGAGTGTTTTGTATGAAATGCACAAAACTTCAATAAAAATTGTGTAAAAAACTAACAATATAAAAATACTATATACTGTAAATTTGGATCAGTGGTTCCTTTGATCCAATTGATTTGGGAACTAAAAACTGCGAGCTTGTGTTTATTGTACAAAAAAAAAAAAAAAACAAAGTAAAAGCACATATGATATAACACAAGGAACCTGGCTTACAAAATCATGTGGGCTGAGAGTCATCGGGTGAGTGATTGTCAGGAGAGATAACAGCTACTTTGCTAAGATTAAAGGGAACATGCACTTAGCACACCTAGCCTGTCCCTCCAGTACAGCTGGTACTCAGTTGGCTTCAACTGTTACACTTACTAATCTGGCTACTATTGCTAGTATTACTTTTACTATCTGTTCCATGTAAAGTTAGAGACATTTCATGCGTATTTACATGGTTGTTTTTCGAACCTGGATATTTCTGTTACAGGGATACGGCTTTCCTTTAGAATAGTGGACACTACATAAGTTTCTCTGAAATGAATGCACTCAGCTCCCACAGGACACCCCACCTTCCTACTGTGGATATTCTTCTAAGCGGAGCTGGGAAGCACTTCTTTCAGACATGTCACTGAAACAGAAACTTCTGTACCCACTTCAGTAATGCTTTCTGACTCTGGTAGTGGGGCTCCATCTCTGGCCACAAACTTTGGGGTGCCACTTTAAAAATATTGGCCTAGCGGTTAAGAGCGCCGACCGCTCTTGCAGAGGACCCGGGTTCGATCCCCAGCACCCACATGGCGGCTGAGAACCGTCTGAAACTCCAACTCCAGGAGAACTCCAGCTCCAGGGGAATCCGACGCCCACTTCTGACCTCCGCGGCATTGCACGACACGGGTGCACAAACTTGCATGCAGACAATACATTCGTACACATACAGAAATAAATAAAATTAATAAAAAAATAAAAAATAAAAAGATTTTATTTTTATTTTATGTGTATGAGAGTATTGCTTGCATGTATGTGAGTCACCTATATAGTGCAATGACCACAGAGGTCAGAAAAAGGGCATCAGATCCCCCAGAACTGGAGTCATGGATCATTGTTTGCTGCCATGTAGGTGCTTGGGAACCTAACCTTGGTCCTCTGTAAGAGCAGCCAGTGCCTGGCATGGTGGCACATGCCTTTAATCTTAGCACTCAGGAGGCAGAGGCAGGCAGATCTTTGTGAGTTCAAGGCCAGCCTGGTCTACATAGTGAGTTCCAGGACAGCTGGGGCTGCAGGGAGACCCTGTCTCGAAAAGACAAAAAAAAAAAAAGAGCAGCCAGAGCTCTTAAACATCCCAGCCCCGGGGATGCCATTTAAAAAAACAGATGACGTGCCTTTAACGTCTAAGTGTTTGGGTTGGCTGTGCATCCTAAGCAGGGCATGCTGAGACTGTGTGCTGAGAGGGCTCGTTGCCTAAGCGGAGATGTTCTAAGTTCTCTCTCAGGTACCTGAGATCAACCACGTCTGGCAGTAACAACTGGGAGGGCTCTTCCAGCCCTCCTTCCTCATATTCAACGTGCATACCATTCCTTTACCCCTGTCCCCCAGATTAGAGGTAAGGAGGTGCTCTGGGGAGATCTAGGATTTGTAGTTATGGAGCTGTCTGAAGTCCCACTTCTGGGTGACTAACCAGGCAAGCCGATCAATTTTCACAGCCAGCATGGCATTTCTTTTCCAGGACCATGCAATATTGGGCCACCAGGATGGTGCCAAGATACTGATTTGGGGTGACTCTCAATTCATGTTGGGTTTAGGATAAGACCAAAGTTCCAGGTTAGTAAGAGTGGTGACCAGTCCACTAATGACTTTTGAATTTGAGCTGTGTGGGTTGCAGACATTGCTTATTGCCTTCTTTATAGTCTAGTCATGGTTTACAGTAACTGAAGAATGCACCAGATATCCTTTACCTTGTGTTCCTTCCCACTAGGCAGTTACTATTCTTTGCCTAGTGTCAACTTGTCCTCTGGCAGAGGCTGTACCTGTCTCTAAATGCTTTGCAGTTCTTTGAAGTAACCACTCTGCAACTCTGTAACAAGTCCTTTGGATTGCCTCTAATTTATTTGTCTTCTTCTCTGCTGGGATGGTTATAAGCGATGCCATAAGAGAACAAATTTTCTTAGCATGAATAGGACTGTTCCTTTTATATTGTGGGCCTTTGTCTGCTCTTCCTCCTGATGGCACTGTGCAGAAAAAAAGCACATTTGGATATACAGTGGATATGATATGAAGCTAAAAATTACCAGGGAAAACATGCATTGGTCTATGCTTATGCTATACAGTTTTGAATGGTATATTTGATACACCGAGTACACAAAATCACATTTTTCTGTGTACTCATAAAGAGCACTGCATTTGTTTTGATCAATAAATTACCATAGAAACCTTTGGGGGAGTCCTTAAAAACCAGACTTTGTGGGGGTACACTGAAAGTTGATGCCCCGTTAGTAATGATGTAGCCAGCCTTCAACAGTGATGCTAGGAAACTACAGAGCCAAATGCTACATTGTTTTGGTACAAATATATTTTGAAGCACTGGGAATTGCAAGTGGCATTAGTTTTGCTACCTTACCATAAATAAGGCAAGTATAAAACCAGTGAGGACATGCATTTGGCAAAAAAGAATATGCAGAGGTGGTGTTGTGAGAGTGTACATAGGTAACTCCGTTTTGTTGTGGTGACTCCATCTTAGTAGTTGAAACCTGACCTAGAAAAACAAGTCCAGGAAGAACCAGCTGGTTGTCTTGGCCTTTGTAATCCCCTCTCCACAGATATCTGTGACCACCTATTAACTAACTACCTATTTTAACTTAAGTGTTTTAAAACTGCCTACTGCCTGTCAACTGCTCACAAGCAGGAGCTGAAGTTTTAGGTTTTTTGTTGATTGACTGGAGTTTCTTGGAAAATCTACCTGGATATGTTTTTTTTTTTGCTAAGTCCACCAGGATATGTTTTTCACAGTCTACTAGGATATGGTATTGATTAAAAAATTTTTTTATTAATTTTATTTATTTCCGTATGTGTATGAATGTACTGTCTGCATGCAAGTCTGTGCACCCGTGTCGTGCAATGCTGCGGAGGTCAGAAGAGGGTGTCGGATTCCCCTGGAACTGGAGTTCTCCTGGAATTGGAGTTTCAGATGGTTCTCGGCTGCCATGTGGGTGCTGGGGATCGAACCCGGGTCCTCTGTAAGAGTGGTTGGTGCTCTTAACCACTAGGCCATCTCTCCAGCCCCGGGATTTGATTTTATAAGCATAATCTGCCTCCGAGTTGGCACTGTGCCCTCCAAATCCCAACCCAGCATGTAGTCATTGGCAAGCTCAAATAAAACTAATTTGGCTAATTGGAATCCTGGAGTCTGTGTGATCTTTCTCCCAATGGTCTCAACACCATAACAGTGTCTGGATGCTGTGAACGCAGCAGCTGACCTGTGAACAGAGAGGCAAAATATTTCTTCTCTATTCATCATTCTAAATCTCCATATAAATTCATGAACTTCATATGGATGTGAGCTCTTTAATATAATTTTGATCATACTTTGATACAGAGGCCTCATTGCAGTGTGTGTGTGTGTGTGTGTGTGTGTGTGTGTGTGTGTGTATTTGTAAATGCATACCTTAGGGGTAGCCTTGGTCCAGTCCATAAAACATGTATATCTGGTAACCAATGGAGTCTTCTCAACAGAGAGATGGTAAAGGAAAACCTCCTAGGATTCTTTACACAACTTTCCTGCATAGCTGGAGAGTCACTATAGGTCTCACCAACAGAACTATGAGCAGTTATCATGACTGAAACTCCAAAGTAATCTTTTGCAATTTGTATTTATACCTACAATATCACATAAGATTGAGCAGCAGAGTTTTTATATTTTCTATACTTCACTATATAAAAAGAAAATGCATAGGAAAAAGATAAAAAAGAAATGGGATAAAAATAGTGAGTAGCCTTTACGAGGAGAGATCTGAGGGGTTTGTCCTGTTTCGTGTGTATTTTCTACCACTTTCTAAATTTGCAACAACAACTGTGCTCTTTTCAGTTTTGTCCTTCACCTCACTGGTCTTCTTTCAGCTTCTCTTTTGTACATAGTGTTCCCTTCTGTATATAGACTCATTCTCAACCACTTACTTGCAATTAGCTAAACCCTATTTATCCTTGAGATTTCACTAGAAGCATCAGTCTCTCCAGACATCCTTTCTGACCACTCAAGATTCCAGTAAATGTCCTTCTAATGAACTCATATTATTCTATGGATGGTAACTACCCCACGTATAACTTAAAATTGGCTTCTAATTCCACACTCAAGCAATGCCCACCACTGTCTGACAACATTAAACAAAAGAGTTCTGAAGAACACTAATTCCATAAGCTACTCTGGGAAAGAAGAAATAAAGGAAAATGATACACTAGTGATATAACTCAGGAAACAGCCCATGTGCTGGCCTCCTCTAAAGAATCATAATGCATAGTAGCATATTCTAGGCTTGCAGAAAGTACTGCTGAAAATAATCTGGTTAATTTGTTTTTAATATAGTACTTATCAAACTTATTTAAATATAAATCCTTCCTTTATGTAATATCTATTAACATCTGCTTCCCAGAATTCTTTAGGAAATTCTGGATTTAAGAGATAAAGGCCTCTAAAAGATAGATTTTTTTTTTCTGGCTCAGGGTGAAAGCAAGAAATAGGAAAAAATACTAGAGACAGCAACAAAAATTAATATTAATAAAGTGTAGTATCTATTAGGTATTTATTGTGTGACATTTATGTTAGCTTATTTAACTTTTATAACATATTTCAGAAATTAGAACTATTATTTCTAATTGAGGACATGGAAATGAAAGTTCTAAGGAGTACAGCATGTTGTATACAGTAACACAGCCATGTCCATCAGGGCTACTTCAGACTTTCCCTGTTAACCACTATGCTGTTTGCTACTGCCCTAAATGACACAAGCCCTCCTGTCTTCGAAGAAGTAGATGATGAGGTGACCTCAATCCTTTGTATTATTCCTTCTCTCTTTCTTACTTTGCCTTCACTTCTGTTCTTTTCTTCTCTCTTCATTAGTTTCTTCAAACATCCTGAGTGTTTTGTAAATATTGCATGTAGATTCTGGGGTTTCACAGATAGGTTAGAAATGACCTCTCTTCTCCAAAAGCCTTCAGTCTACAGCACTTGGAAGCCCCAGGAAAGATTAACAGGTGTATGAGAGTGAGAAAGACCCCCATAGATCACATCCAGAACATCCTCCAGTTCCTGAGTTAGGGCCACCCTCTAGGATGCCTCTGGCTGTATCTGAGAAGACACACTGAACAACACAGAAGAGGCTGAAAGTTTCAGTAAAAAAAATCATTAAATTAAGGCTGTTTCATAAATTAGATTGGTGAAATTTAGGAGTAAACAGAGTGGTAACCAGGAAACAAGTAGAAAATCTGACTTACATGGGAGTTACAAAGTAATGTCATTCAGGAAGACAGAAATCTGAACTTTATTTTCAAACAAAAAATAATCTTCTCAGCTCATACTGCCAATCAAAGTGCTCCGTGAGTGCTTCACAGTCAACACAGGAAGGTTCACTGAGCACTGACTCGCCTCTCTTCCTCAGCCCCTGTCATAGCACATGGTGCATTGTAAGTGCTGGGTGAACGCTTGAGGAAAGAAATGGGAGGAGGGAGGTAGGTGGAGAGCAATGAAGGGAGAAAACTCTGGAAAGACAATCAAATAACGGAAAGCTAATAGAAGTTCAGAGTTTGACATCTGGATCCTCTGGTACAAGCTGCAGGCTTAGGAAGGTAAGCAACCCCTTTCTCCCAGCTGCCAAAGGTACTGCGGAGACTTAAGAGAAACCTTTCTGATCTCTCATGTGGATAAGGAGACTCAGGCTTGCAGGCGTTCTAGTAGAAAATTGTCACTGAGGAGAGGAGAGGTGAAAGTAATGTTTCAAATTCAGTGAAGTCTGCTTAAGGAATGACGCACATGAAAAATTGATCATGGCACTGCGCTCAGGCAAATATTATTAATAATGCAATATTTAAACACACAACATATGCCTCTTAATGATGGAAGGAAACCCAAGGTCACAGAAATAAAAGTCATTCTGATGATACAAAAGCTAGAACATCTCTATATGCATTACTCACCAAGAGAATCCTTTATCTACCATCTAACAGAGTGAGTCGCCTTTCTGTCAGAAGAGGGAGCAAAGTCCTTTTCAGTAGGAATACTTCAGTCCAGTAAGCAGGCCCAGGAAGGAACAGAATCCAGGGACACCAGCCCCCTTCTTCTTATTTACTCAAATTTCAACTGAGTACAGGATGGCCCAAATTCCTTCTAGAGCTTTGCTTTGTCATTGGCAAAGTAAGGGATTTCTAGAGGATCCCCAACAATTAAACTGCAATTCTGTCCACTTATAATCATTTAGTTAAAGTGTATTACTTAAAACTATAGTTTGAATACTTTTTGTAGACCCGAATTCAAATGCAGATACTCTAAAATTATGGTAGGACCTTGATCAAAGTATATTCCCACTAAGCCTCGATGACTGAGTGTAAAATGAAGCAATAATAGTTCCTACTTTCTATTTCTTCTGAGCATTAAGTATTTTAGGATAACAGTGCTAGTAAGGGGAGCTTTGGAAGTCAAGCCCAGACCTGTTTGACTTCAGACTATATTCTTTCTACAACAGTGAGGAACACTAATATCAACAAATGTTTAAGGAGTGGGGGAGGATAGGTGGGTATAGTCAACATATATTGTATGCACACAGGAAATTCTCAAAGAACACATGAAAATTGTACAATAAATAAATAAATAAATAAATAAAAATCTGAAAAAGCCAACAAGAGTATACTAGAAGCAGAGGTATCCTGCTCTTGAATGACATGGTGAAAAGAATTAATGCTATGTAGTGGTAAAAAGGGCATGTTGTATCATGCAGAGAGTTCAGGAGTCAGAGACCAGGGATTCAAATGTTCAATCCCCCTGAATTTCTGATTCATCTATAAGACATAAATAGGATCTACTTTATATAGTTTTTGAAGCATAGATAAGGTAATTTTATAGACAATATGGTAGCCATGACAAAAATATCAACAAATGATAGCTATTATTCTTTTTGTTGGTCCTTTAAATTACATGCATATTGTTATTAATTATTAAAGTTTATCAAATAACTTCAATAGTCCACAAGATGCTAACAACTACAGAAGAATCAGAATCCCCAGTCAGTATTTTTCATTGGCTTTCCAACTTGTATATCTTAAAGAAAAAGTCTGGAAATCAAGTGCTTTGGCCTTTATCCAGGCTGTATTCTCAGAGGTGTTATTTACATTTCAAATTTATTATTGTCTTCCATGTTGCTGACATAAAATAACCTTTCATTCTCTTCCATGTTGCAAGAGTACAGTGTTTCTTAGCTCCATAAATAATTCAAGCAATATTAATATTTTAAGAAGAATAAGTAATGTATTTTGGACCCTAGAAATGCCGTGAAGATTGAAATTAGTTATTTGTAGCTGAAAAGTTAATTGAGTCAACATATTGATTGTTTTGCTCTTTCAGGTTTTATTGCTCACACAATGAAGAACAGTGCATGCTTCCATTCCAAATGCTACATTCTTAATTATATCTGCTACATTTTATTTTTAATGAAAACTCCAAAGCATCCAACCATGAACTTAAATGCTTTTTCCCATCGGATGCTAAGCATAGAAACATCCCCTCTTCCTAACAACAGGGCGCTTTTCCTCACATACATTTTTTAAGGATGATGGATGTGACTTCCCACATATAACTGATAAACTGGCTAAAGAATCAGAAGGGAGCTGTATGCTTTACACACATTTGTGTGTGTGACCTTATTTAATCCTTAAAATAATCTCTGGTGTAGTAACATCTTCTGTTTCAAATGAAGACACTGAAACTCAAAGAAGGGGTTGAGTACATTTTCCAGGTCACAGAAACAAAGCATGCATCTAATTCTGAAGCCCTTAGCTCTTCCTCCTAATCTGCCTCAGAGCACAAATGATAATGCAGCTGAGCTCTACAGTGTATTTACTATGTGTCAGGTATCACTTTAAGTTATTTACATGCATTAATTCATTTAATTATTACAGTAATCTTTGGGATAGGGGGTATTTGATTCTACAGTTAACAAAAACAAACAAACAAACAAACAAACAAACAAACAAACTTTCAAGCTGTAGTAGCTTTCCCTGATGCTAAATGACAGAGACGAAACTGCAACGCATATAGCTTGACTTCAGCTCCATCTTAACCACCCTAGATCCTAAACAGAAAATAGGGATGTGGGCTTTCCTTAGTTAAGACCACCAGGGGGCTGTCTTCTCACTTCTAAATGGGACTCTAAGCAGGTATCTAATGAAGATAAGGTGACCAGACAGATAACTCATAGATGACAAGCTGACATTTTTAATAATAGCATCAGTTTGGGGATCTCTGCTGCAATCACTATCTCCCTGGCCCATCTGTCAAAAGTGGCCTGTCTAGCAGTGAAGGACAGGGGCTTCTTTCTGTGCTAGACTCTAGTTATACTCTATTTCATCTCAAACTGTACTTCACAGAACACTGTCTCAACCATCTGTAATTACAGAGTTCCAGAAGAAAGAATCTGATTGAGGTCAGTGGGTGGTCACATCAGAAGCTGCTGGTTATTTCGCAAGGTAAACTACTCCCCAAGTTGGATCATAGGCTGAATGTATGGAAGGATATCACTGTGTACCTGTGTATACACATAGACAGGGTTTCTGTCTTCTCACTCCCAGTGAGCACACACAGTACAAGGTAGACTTCTTATAGTTTTGATCTGGAAACATACCCTTTGCAGTGAGACAGATCCATTTGCTTATAGACATGTGGACTGAGAGCACAGGCCAGCAGATGTTCATGAAGCTTCTACTAAATGTCAGGACCCATTCTGAGCCTCTGACTCTTGTTTGCTGCCTCTGTGCTTCCAGGAACTGTAAACCAATATTTCGACTTTGTGGCCAACCACCTAATAGATCCCACATTTCTTTTTATTCAGTGTATTAAGGTATCAAGCTCCCTATCTTGATCCCAATCATCCCTAGGGTAGACAATGAACAGGAAATCCCCAGTCTCAGATGCCAACACAAGACAGTCAAAGTTCTAGGAAATGATTATTGACTATAAATGACAATTTTCTTTTGGACTTGAGTAACAAAATTATGTCCTATCTATATGTTACTGTATGACAATTGATTGGAATATTTATTGGCTTAAAACAACAAACATTATCCTTTACTTTGTCTGAAAGTCAGGACTCTCTGAGTGGTTTAACTGTATTATTCCAACCTAAGGTCACTCCCATCAGAAGTACCATGTAATCCCTAATGCCACATTTTGTCCATCACACACGACTCTGAGGTTGAGGATCACAAATGAGTTCAATGGACCAGATTCAACATTTAATAGGAAACAAATGTTTTCTTTTTGATTCCACTAACTCTTATGGAGTATCTCCTGTGCTCTAGAAACATGGCACATGTTATTTCTTGTTGCTACAATGGCCTCTGAATAGGAATTTTAGTTTATTTTTTGCAGATGGGGAAACAAACTCATAGGAATGAAACCTATGGCAGCATGAACTTTCAAACCTCAAACTGAAATTTCCAAGTGAAAGAATTTTAAAATAGTTGTTTTGTGACAATTTTATGGTGCCTGTATGAAAATGAGGTGAAAACATAGGCGATTTCGAAGTTCTAAGTAGGATGTTAAATCGTAGCACCTCTTTATTTCAATATATTCTCTCTGGATTACATTATTTGAAGGCTTATGAGGGACAAAAGAACGGAACTTTTGGACCCTTGGACAGGATTCCTATATTAAACTCCACACACCCACTTCCCAGGGACCATTATGGAAGAGGAAGCAGAAAGATTGTAAGAGCCAGGGGAGGTGGTACATGACCATATGGAAACAGTGTTACAGGCTTATGTGTGTTATGCCTGTATGTATGTAAACACATAGTGTTGTGCCTGTATGTATGTAAATGCACCCTCATGCAGTGCCAGCAGAGGGTGTTAGATCCTCTGGAACTGGAGTTACAGACAGTTGTTAGCTTCCATGTGGGAGCTGGGAATCAAACTCAGGTCCTCTGCAAGAGCAGTCATTACTCTTAACTGCTGAGCCAGCTCTCCAGCCTCCTACCCCCACTTTGCTATTCTTTTTTGTAACTCATTTATGAAGTTCATGAGCATGAGCTTAGTAGATATGTTGCCATGTCACAATGTCAAAAGTCTGGACATGCCGGGTGTGGTGGTCCACACCTTTAATCCCAGCACTCAGCAGGTGTGGTGGTCCACACCTTTAATCCCCAGCACTGGGGCTACAGGGAGACCCTGTCTCAAAAAGACCAAACAACAACAACAACAACAACAAAAAGCCCACACAAAAAGGTTGGACACATCTGTTGGTGTTACATGTAAGTCATATGACATTATATTCACCCAGTAAGTGTTTGATAAATGAATGAATAAATGAATGCTTTATAGTTACTAAGAACCAATGATGCAGTTCTATGCAAGAGCGAAAACAAATCTTCATTTTAGCTTTATGTTGTCATTCATCTGGGCTTTCTTCCAAGTTTATCACTTATAAAAGCCCAAGTGAATCTGCCATTTCAGCTGAACAAGAATAACAAGTTTATCTTCTGAACTGTGTGCACTAGACATAGCTTGGGCTTTGAAATGTTTGACATGACTCTTTAAACATATTTTTTATTAATCTGAGAATTTCATACAGCCTACTTTGAGCCTACTCAGACCTTCCCCTCCACCCCTACCTTAGAAGCACATGGTGGCTTCGTGTCCTCCATATTGTCTTTTTTAAGGGCCTGTCAAGCCTGATCTGTGTTTAGTAAACACTTAAACACTGTTGGGTGTAGGTCCATTTCTTGGAGTCTGGTTAACCTACCAGGTATCATACACAGTGGTAAGGGAAGCTGGTTCTTCCTCTCCCAGGATCTTTCAACTGCTAAAAGATCTTTGACCAAGTACTACATAACAAGATGGAGTCCATATCTGACACTGTTATTAATAACCTGAGGCTAGACAGGTCACAGGTCAGGAGAGAGAACCTACTACTATCATCTACTAAATAGACATAGTATTATACTGACTCATACTGACTTCCTGTACCCATAGATCAATGCATCTCTCAACTCTCACCAGAGAAGACTATTCTTATAGCAGATGGTGATTATCAGCGACCTACAAATGGTCAATGTTCAGAGAATAAGAAACTGTATAGAGTTTGACACAAGTCTTAGTCATGAGTCTTGCATTTGCTATCTGTGCAGTCTAAGGCAAGTTACTTAACCTTCTTTTAGGTTTGCTTTTGTCTTTTGTAAAATGGAAGTAATAGTGAGTATTCAGTATGACTAAGGATCTCGATGAGGTAATGAATATTAAAACCGATAGTATAGCCAAGGATACATAGTGGAAAATCAGTAACTACCAGCTTTTGCTGTTTCTCTTAATATTCTGTTTTGAAAGGCAATTCAGTAGTAGATATCAATTTTCAAACTTGTCTTCCTACTCAGAAATTTCAGAACTGGAACTTTTCCTCAAGAGATAACTTGACAAGGCAGGCAGGTGGAGAGACAGGCACACACACACACACACACACACACACACACACACACACACACACTGTGTAATATCTGCATTTTAATGTAGTTTTCAGCAGCAGGTAAATTGTCCCTAGGAAGGAACTGTTTCCCAGGTGTGCCTCATGATCAAGAGTATTCTTTCGCATTTCATTTCAAGTTCATTTCAAGAAATATTTATCTAAGTATTTCCTGTGTAAGGCAGAGTGATAGAGAATAAGGAGATGAGTAAGCCCTTTCTCCTCTTACCAATATTATGCTGAGCTATAATTCTCTCATTCTAGAACACTTTTCTCAGCCTTTGGTCATAGTTCAAATGCCATCTAATCTACTTCCTAATAACCTTCTTCCCCCTCCTAATAACCAGGGGAGTCAGCTCCTTCCTATTTACTTTCCTGAGTTCTGCACATATCTATGGTTATGAATTAACATATTATTTTGTTAGTATATTTTTCAAGTATCTTATCACATTCCCTGGATTATAAGGTTTAGTAGCACAGACTCCTCAGTCTTACTCATTTGTAAACAGCCTGGAAAAACAAACAAACAAAACCCCAAACCAAAAATCCCCCAAGTTTTCATGCTTAATAAGTATTTGTGAATAAATGAATTTATTTAATTCAAAATGTAAGATATTTTCTAGAACAAAAAGGATAGAGTCTTAAAGGGGTGAAAGAAGAGAAAGTGTGCCATATTTAGAAATTGAAAAGGTTTAGTGGAGATGGCAGCATTTGATATGGGCCTTACAAGAAAGGACTTTAATAAAAAAATGAATCATAGGTCACTTAAGGCCTTCGATCAGCCCAACAAAAGCTCAAAAATGAGAAAGTTGATAGGCAAGGTTTACGGTGCTTGGATCCTACTATATATAACACACTTTTGGAGCTAATGGAAAATAAAGGTTTGAAGGTAGGTTAGAATTATTTTACGGAGGGTTTTGTAGTGAAGGCTTTATACCAAGATTTTACAGGCTGGATGTATAACATATATACACCCTAGTAGCTGGAACTAAGGAATATAGTTTGGAGGGATGAAGGGAGAGAACATAAGTTGAGTCACATAGTATTGACACACTGAGCAAGAGTCCTCCAAGCTTATATGGTTAATAATAATAAACTCTGTGTGTGTGTGTGTGTGTGTGTGTGTGTGTGTGTGTGTGTGTGTACACATGTGTATTTCTGGTTATACAACCAAATGATAGATATGAACATTTCCAGCCATGGGAAATAAGGAAAGAATGCCAAATTTATGTTTTGGATTTTTCCAAGGAGAAGCAACATCTAGGCTAACAAGGCATCCTAATTGACTGTATCTTGTGGACCTTAAAAGTTTCAGAGCAATTTAGCCTTTAAAGAACTGCATAAAATATTTTATCGCATCTCTGCCTTGGTAAATTTAATAAACCATAATGCCTTTGGGGACCCAGCTTCATATAAATTAACTGCCTTAATCTTGGAGCATTGGGGTCTTTATCTTTGTCAGCTTAATTATGTGTTTAATTTTATTTAAACATTTTTAAAATGACCCATGCTAAGAGCAGTCTGATTGTTTAATTAAACAAATGAATATTGTGATATCTGACATGATCAAAACTTTCACTTGTTTTATGAATGTTCTATAGGGAGACAAGTGCTCAATAGCAGTAAGGCACTCCAGTGTCTACCTGGTCACTCTTCTAGAGTAATTTACTACTTCACTTGGATTTTACACACTCTTAATACACATGATACTTCTAATGTGAAACTGCCACACCAAAAGTCCTCGGGAACTGAGACTGGCTCAGGCAGGCAGCATTGATGGCAAAATGCTAAACAGCATTTCTTACAAGAAGAAAGGCTTTAATTCTAGTATGTCTTTGCCTTCAAAGTTAAGTGCATTTCTTGTAGGCAGCTAAGAGTTCCAATCAGCTTATCAATTGGATAGTTAAGACTATTTATATTTAGAGTTATTTTTGAAGGGTATGCAGTAATTTTTGCATTAGGAACTTGCAATGACCACATAGTTTCTTTTCTGAAATGAAACTTACATAACACAATTAATGTTTAAATGTTTAATTTAGAGACATCGCTCATATTCACAATATTTTACAACCAATATCATGATCTAATTCCAATTATTTTTCCTATTTCAAAACTTAAACTCTATAACCACTTAATAGTTATGATCAATCCCCTATTCACAAGGTTGTTCTTTTTTTCGGAACTTATTATCAAACCGAGGGCCTCCCCCATATATGCTGGGCAAGTTTATTTTCCTTTTATTTATTTTATTCATTTTGCTTTATGTGTATGAGAGTGTATTGCCTATATGTATGTAAGTATGCCAGAGGATCATGCAATACCTACAGAGGTCAGAAGAGGCATCGATACCCTAGAATCGGAGTTGCAGATGGTTGTTACCTGCTATGTGGGTGCTGAAAATTGAACCCAGGTCCTTTCCAAGTGCTCTTAACCACTGAGCCTCTTGTTTGTTTTCTTGATAGTTATTATGACTAGAGTGAGATGGAATTTCAATGGATTTACATTTTTATTTCTCTATTGGCAAGGCATGTTGAATATCTTTTCACGTATTTATTGGCTATTGGTAATTCTACCGAGAGCTATGTTTACTGATTGTATCATTTGTGGGGTTTTTTGATATTTACTTCATTGAGTTCTGTATATATTTTGAATCCCGATTCTCTTGCATTCTGTTGGTTGTCTCTTTACTGTGTTGTTTCTTTTGCTGTATGGAAGATTCTTAATGCCATATCATCCCATTTGCCAGTTATTAGGGTTGGTTCCTGATGCATAGGAGTCCTATCCGAAAGCCCTTGTCTATGCTAATAACTTGAATTGCCAAACACAAGTACCATAATAAGAAAGCGTGAGGAATTTTGGATACTTAAAGGCAATGATTGATGATTATATAAGAGGGAAGAGTATTAAGTTCAAATCTTGACTTTGTAATTTAGCTTTGCATTTTCCACATTATATTATAATTTACTATACTGTGTCTCATTCGCTGTGGGTTTCTTAAAGTCATATATGGTTATATATCTTATTAATCTTTATATATCCAGAATCTATAATTAGCAATGACAAAATAATAAAAGTTACTATATTCCTTGGTATCTCAGATATTTTGTACTTGCATCTACAATCCATATGGCCTCAGGCATATATGTAAGATCTATGAACCTAAGCTTCTTAACCACTGAATGTTGTCTCCAATCCCTGGTATTTAAATGTTTTAACCATAGCACTACCAACTGAATAGTGAATACACAAGAGATGGGAAGAGGAACGGCTGAGGGAAATGGGGGAAAGCAATGGACACAAGAAAGAGCGTTAGGAGATGACTCTAGTAATATAACTAAGAGACAATTAATAAAGGCAGTGGTGGTTAAGAAGAGGATGTGAAACTCAGAGAAGTAAAATGTGGAGGAAGGGATATTATTTCCAAGAACAGTCTATGCTGATGAGCATTAGACATGGAGAAAGCTCCTAAAGAGGAGTGTAGAAACTGACAGGCAATCAGAAGCATCATGAACTCAGGAACAAAGGGGAGGTCTTAACAAAACATTCTACTGTATTTACACTAGCAAGGAAATAAAGTATTTCCATTTAGCAAGGACATGATGCCCCTTCTCACAATAATAATAATAATAAAAATCGAAAGTGGTTGTTCCCCCGTTGCAGTTATTTAGAAGATTTTATCACCTCATATGATACAAAGTGTAAAAATTCCTGCTGGGAGTGACCATCTGATATACACAGAAGGAGTACTCACAAACTGTTAGAAGACCTCATTCTGGATTTGGTGCCCTTTCTCCCAGTCCAGGCTAGATACTCCTTTCCTTATTTTAAGTATCTCCATTTGAAAAATGATTTTGAAAAGTAATGTGCAAGCAGATCGGCCAGTCATGCATACAAGCTGAAACTCCCACAGAGCACATGAGAAACAACCGGTTTTGTTGGTCTGGTTAGGATAGGCATATGTTGGAATATCTCTGACAGCTTCCTCATGGCTTTCTTGAGACGAGGAAAAAAAACTCCAAACAAATAAAGAAAATCATGAATCTACCTATACATAGATGAGTGAAGTCCAATGGACAAAATGAAGTCCGTTTTACTTTCTCAAATTTCTATTATCAGGTTATAATAGCACTCAAGTTATCAAACATCAGTGAATGATGCTGTCTCTTACTGATAATTTCATACAAATGAAGACAGATAAGTTCTTTCTGCCTTGAGAGGCAAGAAGCTGAGAACTGATTTAACCGACTTTTATAAGTATGTCAACAATAAATGCTACCTTTATCCCTTACTCTTCCCAGACTAGGCTTTTAGGCCAAGATTTCATGTCAATTGTTTTATAAACAAAAGGCTTATTTATTGCCTCAGACTATTATCAGTAAAGCCCTAAAATTAGACTTCTGTTATAAATATAACCCCTAATGTGTCTGGGTGTGAGACTAGGTGAGGAACCTGAGCAATTTACATTTCTGAACCACAAGCAACTCCATTTCCATGTTAATTTTATTCTCAGAGATTAGTTTACCAGTAGGACTAAATAAAACAGATGCTCAGTCTGAATCTCGACTTGCTTAGCTAGAGTCCTGACACTTGCATCAAGTAAGTCCCATCTTCTATAGAATCAAAACTTCTCTTCAAGTACTTTCCTTAATGAACTGATCTCCCGGAATCTTTCTACCTGCTTGATTTTACACTCACCTGCTACTTGCAATTTTCATGTCACTTGCTTATCATATTGTATTATTAGGACAAAATTCTACCCCAGTTGCTCTTGCCTTATCTTTAGTTACTGTGAGTTGAGTGATACATAAATGTGCCTTAACTTTTTTTCATCCTGGTCCTTCCATTGACCAACAAAACTGAAGCTCTTTCCAAAATAATTCAAACATTTTAAGTTAATTAATTTATTTATTCTCTCTCTCTCTCTCTCTCTCTCTCTCTCTCTCTCTCTCTCTCTTTCTCTCCCTCTCTCTCTTTCTCCCCCCCCTCCATATTACCCATGGTGTGTGTGTAGAGATCAGAGCAAAACTCATGGGAGTTCTCTCCTTCTGCTACGTGAGTCTCAGATCAACTCTGGTCATCAAAGTTGGCAGGAGACACCATTAGCCAGACCAAATAAATTTCAGTCATATTTTGGGCAACAAACTTTGGAAATCCCTTATCACTAAAAATTCATACACTGCACTAAATCCATGTGTTTGTGTCTGTCTCTTCCTCCATCATACTGAATTTTGATCAGGTAGTTTTATTTATTCCTGCGATGCCAAAGTAGGTCTTGTTGAGTTGGTTTTAGAAACCTGATAAAAGAGGATAAACGAAAACCCAAGATAGTGACTGCCCATACTCAACCTGGGGAAACATAAGACCTTTCTTCCATGGTTGACTGCATCAGATGACTTTGTGTCCTGTCTGGAGGAATATTTTAGGGTACAGAGCCATGGAGAACTATGCGAATTACAGGGGACAGACAGGTTCTTAAAATGGTCTATAAACTGATCCAATATTTCTCAATTTATGCAAAGTGTGCTTTTGTGACACATGTCAGAAAATCCCATCAAATAGGTAGTCAGCATCTTTCTGCCTATCAAGAAAGTAAATCTAAGGTAACTCTGGCTATCAAGGGAAATATTTCCTACCAATTGCATACAGACTTCAAATAATTATACTAATTACCATATTATGGTTCTAGAAGCAAATATTAAATTTTATTTTATCTCTGTACACTTTTCTACTATTAGCAGTCAGGAACAATGTTAAGTATAGAGGGAACAGTACATTTTAAATGTACAGTAATTGTTACTTAAAATGATAAAGTTTAAACATTTATGATAAAGTTTATATATGGAAAAATGAGACTATGTCCTTTACTTTATGTAATGATAGAAAAATAATTCAAATAAAATACTTTTGCCCTTTTTTATAAAAATGGAACCCTATTAGAACACAAAGAAAAAATATGCTAACCTTACAATTAGTGTACTTACTATAAATGAATTAAAAACTGAATCCTCAGTTTCTTAACCACCAAGGCCTAAAGACAATGTGCATGTCAAGCTTGTCTTCACAAAGGAAGAGGCATGCTAATTTCAGTAAGTTTTTTTTGCCTGTTTTTACATATACATAGTGCTTTATATAGGATGGATTTGGTAACCTGATAGCTAGGGTAATAACCTTTTTTAGAAGCAAGGTGTCCATAGGTAATTTAAGAATTTACAGACCATTTCTGAATTATTATGTTGCTATAGTGACAATTTGTTTTCTTTACCATGTGTTAGTTTGCATATGATGAATTTTTGTTAACACTTTAGCTTTCTTTAATAAGGGTTCAAACCTAGTTTAAATATGTGGTTTCAGTTGGAAGCCAGCTGAGAGTTATGTATTCTATATTCTGGATCATCAACATAATTTCTGGAAGACTGAACATTAGAATTAGGACCGCCACTGTTGGAATCAATGCGGCCTAACTGAACTGGTTCAACGGCTTCTTCCCAGGTGATTTATGCCTGAAACTCTGTTGATAATGCCGTAGCTCTGTTGAAGGGGAACTAATGGGGCAAATCAGGATGACCTTCATACTTAACGTAGAGAAGGGCCACTATCTCTTTTGTATTATTCGGTCAAGATGTACATGTTAGGTCACAATTAGGGGAAAATGTAAGTCACCTGATTCCCCATGTAGTTTTCTTGGAGTTGCAGTATCACCTGAGAATGGTGGAAAAACTGCGCAAAAGCAGATCCACGTCCCTGCCTCGATCATGATCATGTCACTCACTAGCTATGAGGTCAAGAGAAGTAGGTGAAACTCACTAAATTTCAGTTTCACCATTTGTAAAAGGGGGATCAGACAGCTATTCGACAGTTTCTCATGATGAATGGATCATGTGCTACATCTTTTTTTAAATATATTTTTTAATTTTTTATTTATTTCTGTATGTGTATGAATGTACTGTCTGCATGCAAGTGTGTGCACCCGTGTCGTGCAATGCTGCGGAGATCAGAAGAGGGTGTCGGATTCCCCTGGAACTGGAGTTCTCCTGGAATTGGAGTTTAGACGGTTCTCAGTCGCCATGTGGGTGCTGGGGATCGAACCCGGGTCCTCTGTAAGAGCGGTCGGCGCTCTTAACCGCTAGGCCATCTCTCCAGCCCCCATGTGCTACATCTAACATGCTTCATCAATGGCCTGGCATGGTGATGATGACCTATAAGACTGGTAGTTCAAACTTGCTCCAAGTCTGATGAGCCTTGAAGACTACAAAATGTCAATAAGTACATTTAAATTGATATGTCTTGTTTTTAGAACAATTCTTACATATGTCTATTATAAAATTTGCATTGCAGAGTAATTAATTGTTTACTTGTCTGTTTCTCCCAATATAGTGAGAGACTTGGCAAAAATAATCAGTTAAATGTTTAGTAAATACTGATTGAGAGTTTAATGTTTGCCTTGAAATAAACCGCTACTGTCGCTATTACTATTTTTCACTGAGTTCTTCTACTTACCAAGAACAGTAAGAGATATTTTTACATGTATTTTCATAGAACTCTGTAATATTGTTAGAATCCTTCTACAGATAGAGAATTCTAAGTGTGGAATAATCCTTTTGAGACATCATGTGATTTAATTTCCTTCACATCTCTCCCTTTTAAAGGCACTTATCCAAAGGAAAATTTAGCTTATTCTTTAATTATTAAAAATTATGAAATTATTGGATTATGTATGGTTGAATAAAAACAGTTTTCTAATCCAACTGATTAACACATCTGTCAAATCTCACTAGAGAAGCTTCTTTTTGTAGCAGAT
This sequence comes from Rhizomys pruinosus, assembly GCA_009823505.1. NCBI lineage: Eukaryota > Metazoa > Chordata > Mammalia > Rodentia > Spalacidae > Rhizomys > Rhizomys pruinosus. The sequence goes on from VZQC01004410.1 coordinate 495,232, forward strand.
GCTGATTAATACAGAAAGCCACAACTGACCAACCCATAGAGAATAAGAAACTGCAGAGTGATTACTCCTGGACTGGACTCCTGTACCAAACATCTGCCTCCAAACGGAGCATGGCAGAAGAGGCGACACAAGGACTGCAGAGCAGAAGTGGCAGATGAGCACAAGGACACAGAATTTTCCAGACAGCTGAGAAGTTCCTCATATGAACACACAGCAATGGTGACAGCATGAAATCCCATGTAAGCTCAAGCCAGACAAAATCCCAACAGATAAGTATATGTGTGTATATATGTATATGTGTATATGTATGAATATGTATGTGATATATATGTGTTATATAGTATATAAAATCAGATAGGGGATAGTGAGGAGGGACTCTAAATATGATCAAAATATATTATATAGAATTAGTAAAAGTTCACTAAAAAGAAAAAAAAAACCAAAAATCCATTATATGAAACTAAAAAAATCTGAAAATACTTTAACATGAAAGTAAATTTTAGTTTTAGTTTATACTTTATTATAAATTAAGAAGTTATGAATTCTGTGTGGATGAGTGAAGTCTTCCTATTCAACTGCATATTTCTATAATCAGAATACTTTTTCTAACATATAAATGGAAAAATAAGAGAGACATTTCAAGGAGAGTATGTCCATCCTGTGACAGCAATGGTAAAGCTACCAGTAAAAGCAGCAGGCATTTTAAAAGCAATTACATGGGTCTGATGGAATGTTGTTGTTTTTGTCCCTAAGAGACATCTTGCCTGTGAGTTAGGAATGCATCTGATTCCTAAACAGAGCAGCCATTTGGCAGAGTACAGTGAAATGATAGGTGGAAAATTCATTTTCTAAGGAGGAAAGGGCAAAAACTTGAAGGAAAAGAATATTATGTCACTACTTCCAGGGTTGTATTAAAAACAAAGGAGTGTAAAATAGCATCTCAGGGTAGAAAAGCAATGCACTTTGGAACAGCTTCAGCAAGTAGAGTGGAAACACAGGCAAGGGTAGAATTATAAGTAAGCGCAGAGAATTTCATCAAAGATAGGTAGAATATTTATTTAGAGGGTATTTGTGGACCTATATGTACTCAATATTTGTGAAAAATCATCCAATGATATTTCATGATGAAAGGGGGCAGAATCTACATGCATTAAGTCAGATTCAACAATATGACTTGTCCATGATTAAGATAATTATTGCATTTTCAAGTAGTTAGGGCTATAAGATTTTCTTAACCATCCTCATTTTATGAGAACTACTAAGACTACAAAATATATTAAGACATAGAGGCAACTTTTAGGGAATTGTTTCAACACACACACACACATACATTTCTATGTCAGGGCATGTTGGTGTTATTTGGAAGGCTGTGACATAGAACACATTGCACTTACTAGGAAGGTGACATGGACTCCTCTCATGGACTTTAGAGTCAAGTTTGTGAATAAATTCCTGCTGCAACATAGGAGTCTCATGACCTGAAGAAGATGGTTGACTTTGTTCACCTATGAATTGGGGAAGAACAATACCTGACTGGTTAGTTCTTTTATCTGAGAGATTAAGTGAGATAATATATGTAAAAATTTGCATATTCTTGAGACATGTGCATGATGAATGCTTTGTAAACTGTAACTCAATGTGGGCAATCAGCCAGCACTTGGTGGTAGTGTCCTGGGAAAGGAGCTAACTGGAAGCCTGTGCTGAGCACAGATCTGAGTCCCTAACCTGGCTCTGACTTATATTCTTCTCTTCTGGACATAACTGGAAGTCACTTTTGGTTTTTCAATCATTTGTTGAATGCATTCTCCATATTAGGTCCTAAAGATAGACTTGGAATGCTACAAACTTTCAGGAAGGTCTTCTTACCTGGATTATTATACAAGCATTTTGATTTTCCCACCTTCAATCCCTCCTCTTCATCTGTTTTCACGAACTCTTCCTAATTGGTTGTTTTTCCTTTATTACTGTTTCTTACCTCACAGTCATTGAGTTGTGGTCTGAACTATGGGAAGCGTTATTTCTTTTAATTATTACCCAGCTGAGTAGGTTCTTCTCTTCCATTAACATATCTGCTCTTAATACTTTCACTATTAAAAATTTTTCCATTTTTTTTTTTAACAAAACATCAACTGAAGGGAGAATTTCCTTGTGGCCTTTGCATACTCTACTGTAGAATCTACACGATTCTGTTACTATAAACCTGATGTTAACAGAGGCCCAGTGGAGAGTTGGAATTAAAATGATTCCTTCTAACCAAAGCAGAGTCCAGGCAAAAAATTTAAGCTAGATCCACAGGAAGAATACTACACACACACACACACACACACACACACACACACACACACACATTTCCTTTTCTTCTTGACTTGAAAATATAAATCCTTTTACTTTCTAATTCATTTACATAAGTGTCTGACTTTGAGATACTATTTTATTTCTTTTACCCTCAATTTCATTTTTGAGAAAATCAAAATGATTCTATACATGATGTTATCGGATACACACAGGTAGTAAAAAAGATTATTATAGTGATGAAAACAAATGATTCATTTTCTTTTCTTTCTTTCTTTTTTTTTTTTTTGGTCTTTTTGAGACAGGGTCTCCCTGTAGCCCCAGCTGGCCTGGAACTCACTATGTAGACCAGGCTGGCTTTGAACTCACAGCAATCTGCCTGCCTCTGCCTCCTGAGTGCTGGGATTAAAGGCGTGCGCCACCACGACCAGCATGTTTCATTTTCTAATGAAATCAGAAACAATTATTTAAAATATTAAATCAATAGCTCTTTCAGAATTATGGCAATATCTACACTAGTCAGCACGGACTGGATGCTTTCCAGGGTCCAGGGAACTGACTAGGACTTGGATGGCTGGACTCTCTGCTTTTCTTCCTCATACGCCCTGGCTCTCCTCCTACTAGAGCTGCCTGCTAGAGCCGCTTTACCCAGAACTGACTCACTCTCTGGCAATGAAGAAAATCTTCATCTGGCTTTCTTAGAAAATAGCTTCAGGATTGGGAGGGGTGTGTGAGTTGTATGTGCGTGCGTGCATGTGTGTGCCTACATGCATATGTGGAGCCAACAAGAGCTAAGTTCTGACATATCACGAATACGCGTTCCTCTCCTTGGAAGCCAAATTAGGCATGGCTCTGTTCTAGGTTTCTTTGGAACAATGATATGAATTAATTTTGTTTTTATAGCTCCAAGTAAATCTGTGTGTTACTCATAAAACCAGCAGCCTGCGGGACAAATGGGATAAGATGAGAAGAGAAAGCTCTACAGTGATGCCAAATTCTCCCTCTCCTCCTATGTTAGGAAATAACCAATGCACCTTCTCCAGGACAGCAGCACATGTCCACAACACGGGCAGCCGCGATTGTCCTGCAAAGTCTTTCTGAGGCCACTCTAGCTGCAGTGGCTCCTCCTGTATGAGAACTGACTGCAAGGCCAGTGAGGCTCAGCGAGCAGTAGGGAGAATAAACTGCTCAAAGGGAAGAACCAAGTGCCTTTCATGCAGACTGAGCAGGAAACACCATCTACAAGGAGAATGAAAACCGAGATTACTAATTGGAAGAAATAAACCATTATTGAACCAGTACAGTTCACAGAAGGAAGCATGGACTTTGAATCCAGGGAAATTATATTTTGCGACCTAGCTATGGAATTCTTTATGTTTGTCACATAGGGCTAAAGAATCAGGTCTCTCTTAGCCTTAATTTTCTTATCTGAAATAAAAAATTAATGCCAAATAAATTCACATGCATATGATAGTTTGATAGTTGTAAGACTGCAGTGAAGTTCAGCCGACCGTGTTGGTGCACACTGTAAGCCCAGCTGTGAAAACCTTTCTCAAAATAGCAAAAATGAACAAAGAATTTGGTGAAATCATATGTGTGCATGTATAGGTATGTGTATGAATATGTATTTATATACATATGCATGTGTATATATGTGTGTAAACTACATCGCTCAGAATAAGGCATGGAGAAAATTAGATAACCTAAATCTATAGCTGCCATTACTGTTATGAGTCACTATAATAACAGTAGAATGAGAAAAATTACAGAAATAGAATCTAATAGAGAGCAACAGAAAACATCAGGAAAGAATGTGGTATATCTGGGCATGGATCCCAGCACTGAGGAGACTAATGATGGAAGATTATCACAAATTTTAGGACAGTCTGGGTCACAGAGTGAGTTTGAGGCCAGGCCTGGGCTGCACAGACCACATCTCAAAAATTTCAGAATAATAATAATAAAGAGGATGTATGACAGTTAGTGGCCATGAGAAAGAAACACAAGAAAGGGCAAGAAGATAGTGAAAGCTGTATAGGTGTATGTGTAGGTAAAATAGGGTCGTTTTTTTTTTTTTTTTTTTTTTTTTTTTTTTTTTTTTTTTTTTTTTTTTTTTTTTTTTTTTTTTTTTGGTATGGTTTCAGATTCTTATTTGGATTGGGAGACTGGATTCAATGGATGGTCCTGGTCTTTGACATTCCTAAAAGGAACATCATTCTGCCACTGTCCTTGCAAGCTCTGTCTTGGTAGTCTATAGATTCTGCTAAATGAATAAGCTATACAGGTTGGACTCGGAGAATCTTGGTTAGGTTGAAATGATCCAATGATGGTTATCACAGAGCCTGTGTTACAGCTCATTCTTCCCAGAACTTCCAGAGACCATTTATTGTTTTTTTTTTTTTTTAACCACTTGGACCTCTTTAGATAAGAATATCTGGAGGAAGCACTCCAGAATGCCCTTTTCTCTAAAAATGCTATATATATCATGAGGTCTTCAGATCTCTATACTATGCCATATCTAGAGGAAGAACAATTTCTCAAGTATGTTTGTTTCCCCAGTTCCTATTCTACTCACCAGGATTCTTCCTTTCTTCCTTTCTTTTCTATTTAAAGGCATGTGTTCAGAAAGTGCTTTATATAATCATTGCTGATTATAGTTATCAGTTGAGGCTATCGATTACTGTTGGCAGCCTGTTACAGCATTGTTACTGTGACCATGCACCGCACCCTAAAGATGGCGCCAACTTCCTCAGGAGGCTAGAGAACAACAACTAGCCACCTTTTCCGCATGTAGCCACCTCTTCCGCGTTAGGACAGGAACTGCGCATGACTTTGAGCCCATTCACCTAATATTCTAATGAGGCTTTGGCCCCTATTGTGCTATAAGCCCATACATTGGATATGCTAATGAGGCATTGGACAGTGCACCATTCCAGAGCATACTCAAACCCTCTAAACTGCTATATAGGCAGTGCCTCTTCCTCATTTCAGGGTCCTTCTCACAAGAGAACTGTGTACACAATAAATACTGCTGCAGAAGAATCCTGTTGTCTGCGTAAAGTTCTTGCCGGCGAGACTGCTGCGCGTGACAGATTACTTTTCTGATTTTACTATTCCAGAAGGTACTAATTTCCAAACTCATTCCTTTGCTGTACTTTCATCAATGTGGGTCCCAGACACAAATGCTCAGCTCTTAACTCCTACCCACAAGGGGGAATATGGAATGGAACCTATGCTTTCCAGATACTTTCTTTCTATTAATGTACTGTGTGTGTGTGTGTGTGTGTGTGTGTGTGTGTGTGTGTGTGTGTAAAGAAAATGACAGGGAGGAGGCTTGTGCTTGGGAATAGTCAAGCCAGATATGTCTTACCTTAAGAGATGAATACCTGAAGAGTGAATAAACAAGAAAAGCAGGCAAGAGGGAGGAGGCAAGACTGGAGAGGCAGCAATGGAGCAGATTGTTCATGACTAGGGCTGCCTTTCACAGGAGCACCCAGTGGTTAGCGCTGTTGTCTTTTGGTTGGTTTGTGATTTTATTTTTGTTTCAAATTGCAGAACTAGTCACTGGAATTTAGTATAGTTATTCAGTTAAGGGGAAGTAGGCCCAAGGTGAAGGAACAGAAATGCTGATTAGGAATTTTCTCCTCTCAAACACTTGCATATATTCTGTTCTTTCTTTTTTTATTTCTGTATGTGTATGAATGTACTGTCTGCATGCAAGTCTGTGCACCCGTGTTGTGCAATGCCGCGGAGGTCAGAAGAGGGTGTCGGATTCCCTTGGAACTGGAGTTCTCCTGGAAGTTTCAGACGGTTCTCAGCCGCCATGTGGGTGCTGGGGATTGAACCCGGGTCCTCTGTAAGAGTGGTCGGTGCTCTTAACTGCTAGGCCATCTCTCCAGCCCCTATTCTGTTCTTTCTAAGGTTCTTGAATCTTTGCCATTTCCTTCACGCCAGGCTTGTAACCTTTTTCTAAATATGACCTTATTTTTTCTATTTGGACTGATGCCAAAGGTTCCTTCCTAATTCTTCCTACACACTCCTTTTATCTAATGTGGACATGATCTCTCCATTCTACAAATAAACTTTATTTTCCTAGCAAATTTGCTGTATGCTAAGTCATAGCATGGGAGAAATGATTGGGAGAAACATGGTATTCTATTCTAATGGGCAAGCACGAAGTCCCTAGAGGCTTGTGGAAACCCAGGAATTTAGTCATAACTATTAAAACAATGATTATGTATGTTAAGGGATATTCCATTTATAAAATATCACCACTTATTTATAATGAGCATTTATCATGTGATGTATAAGTAAGCAACACAAATTATAATTTATGAGAGGAGACAAAAAGAGTCTTTGGGGTCATCTAATACAACTCTTTTGTTTTGGCTACAAGAGGACTTTAGATCTGAATTGAGCTGTGAGTCCTTTAAGATCACCCTGTTAGGACATGCTATAATTAGGGATCATGTTACTGTCTTTTGAATTCAAGTCCAATATCTATTTAAATCTGAACCCTCTTTCCTTCTAATCTTGCCCCACTCATCTAGCGAGACCAATCCCAGGACAGGGGTAGGATCTGGGATTTACAATGTGCATACTCAACTGTGTTTACTCAGATAAGAGGAAGTAGACATACATTCTGTTTCTAAAGGGTTGAAGTGCTTTTTTAGAATCTGAGAGGAACAAGAGACTTAAGTGAGAATCGATAGCAACTAAATATAGATACATGAAGGTTGTTTGAGGGACACAAGGAACAAAGAAAAAGTGAAACAGCCTTATTTGCAAAGGAGAAGTTCTATGATGCCCTCCTCTGCCCTTGAAAATAGAAATATGAGACTGTTATGGAGTCACTTTGATAATAAATTAAAGCCATATGCATGGAAAAGAAGAAACAACCTTGGGAGAAGTTATTCATTCAAAACCGAGTTTGATGAGCTAGCAAGCGTGGAAAAGATGGAGTTGGTCTATCATTTATATCCCAATATCTTAATGCTCATAGTCCAGAAGAATGAGCCAAGAAAAAACTAGCACATACCCCTCCCTTTTAGTAGTTCTGCCCAGAAAGAGAAAAAGGATCACGTAACCCAAGATCAAAAGAGGAGAGCTCTAACACTTAATAGTTATACTACCCTGGGCAATCATTTCACTTCTCTGAGTCTATGATGCCAGTAGGCTGGCTTCACAGATCTGAGTCATAATGATGCTCATATCTGAATAGCACTTGTGGCTCAGCAAATATCATGGCATGTTCTCAGGTATCTGAGAAGGGAATTTGGAATTATGGGGCTGAAAATTGCATTCTATATTTGCTACACAACCTGAGTAAGATTATTGTCATTATTTATAAAAGGCGAAGTTTAGGGAGTATAAATAAAATATGACAGTGTGCTGTTGTATATTAGTGTAATAGTGTCTTGTTAGTACACTCATAATAAGTAATGTCACTTGTCTTACCTTGAGACATTATCATAAAAGGGGATCTTGATAATGTGTGAAGCACACTCTGTTTACAGGTGGAGAAAACTCTCCTACAGCCAAAATCTTAATTATAATCGCATCGGTTTAAAGACACTTCGTGAGTTCAAAAAAATGTTAAGAGGTTGACCCATCAGAGAATTTGTAGAGGCAATAGAGTTCTGGGGACCAATTGGGGTTCACAGAGTTTGTTAGATTATAACGTCTTAAGGGAAACATCATGTGATATTTGAACAAGCCCTTTCCAAATCTTTGGATATGTCATATAATCTTTGATATGAGTCATTGAAGGCAGACAGACAGACAGACAGACAGAGAAGATAGATAGGATATGTAGGTTCATCTTTCATTTAGTTCTTAGCACACTGAATTCCTGTTTCCATTCCTATCTCTATAGTAAACCTGTTCTTGTTAATATTACCTAAGATTTTTTAATTGTCACGCTGCCAAAAAAATGGACATGTCTAGTCTTTATCTTACACAAAGTTCCAGGAGTAGGAACTTTTAGTTACTTATCTTTCAGATTTTCTAAAGCTAGACTTCAGGAGAAAACATTTTTCATCTTTATCTCTATTATTACTTTTTATTGCTCTTCTTATATATCTGCTTTCCTCCCCTATTTTCCTCCTCTCCCCTCCTTTTCCTCCTCTCTTTTCTCTTCTTCCTTCTCCTCTTCATCTTTCTTCTTCTTGTCTTCTTTTTTCTCTTCTTCCCCCTCTCTAAAATCATATCTAAACTACCGTCGAACACTCTAAATTTATCTAAGAATTTCTTAATCTAGCCTGCCCTGTTTACCCATACTGCTGTTAGCACTCCAGACTCATTATTTCTCATCTGGATGTTAAACATTTCCCAAAGCTGTTTCGCTGCTTTAAGTTCTGCCCTTCTCACACCTGTTTCCTATAACATCTTTTTAAAACACAGACCTTATAATGGATCACAGGTTGCAAGTTACATATGGAAGGAAGACTATATTCCTTAGCAATGCCTAAACAGCTCTCATGAACTCGATTTTTTTGTTTATGTTCCACCAATGGTAAAAATATAAAATGGCCTTAATATACTAGTCTCCTCCTTAACACCTTTGCTTAGAGTTTTCTGTTTGAAGCAGATTCTATACTTCTATCTCTTCTTTCCTCATGACCCCTCACCCATTTTGTTCATGATTGTCTTCCCAGTGCTGACATTGACTTTACATCTTTACAGTGATAAACACACACAATTTTAATAGCATTTCAAATGTAATACCAGTGTTACCATGTGCACATTATTGTGAGCAGTTCTCTAGGACTTTGGCCGTTTTGTACGCCTCCTTATCGATTAAACAACTTCCCACTACCACTTCTGCCCGGTTCCTTTGAACTTGAACTACCAATATTTTGTGTTGCAATCAGCCTAATTACCTTAGTCATCTCGGGCAAGTGACATCATTATTTGTTTTGTAATGACTATTATTTACTAAGCATAAGGTCCTTCATGCTCATCCATGCTGTAGCATATGGAAGGATTTTGATTTTAAGGCCAAATAACATTGTATCACATCTGTATACCATATTTTCTTTATCCATTCATTTGCTAACAGACATTTAGGGCTTCCATTTCTTGGTTATTGTTTTTGTTTTTATTTTTGTCACAGTTGAGTTTAGAAATTCCATNGTAGTCAATGACGGGTAAAGCCAACTGCAAGTATTACCAACCTAAGACAGGGAGCAAACCGGCACCTGTACTAGCAGAGGCTCGTGGGATGCTGCGAAACTCTGTTGGTTGGGCTCACGGGACGCCACGAGATATCACCAATTAACAAGCTGTTTGCTGTCCCCATGATGGGTAAGGAATACCTCTACAGTGGCAACCTAAGACAGACATTCTCCCAGCCATATAACAGAAAAGGGGGAACTGTTGGCAGCCTGTCACAGCATTGTTACTGTGACCATGCACCGCACCCTAAAGATGGCGCTGACTTCCTCAGGAGGCTAGAGAACAACAACTAGCCACCTTTTCCGCATGTAGCCACCTCTTCCGCGTTAGGACAGGAACTGCGCATGACTTTGAGCCCATTCACCTAATATTCTAATGAGGCTTTGTCCCCTATTGTGCTATAAGCCCATACATTGGATATGCTAATGAGGCACTGGACAGTGCACCATTCCAGAGCATACTCAAACCCTCTAGACTGCTATATAGGCAGTGCCTCTTCCTCATTTCGGGGTCCTTCTCACAAGAGAGCTGTGTACACAATAAATACTGCTGCAGAAGAATCCTGTTGTCCGCGTAAAGTTCTTGCCGGCGAGACTGCTGCGCGTGACAGAAAGGAGGCACACACAACACACATTTAAAGGACCACCAGACATATACTTCAGATGACAACTGGCACCAAGATGTGGGGCAAGACCTTTCACAAGAAGGAAGAAGGAAATGGGTATTTTGGCTCTCGGGCTATCTCTCTCAGCTCACCCTTTCCCTCATGAGTGGGAAAAATTTCTGAGGGTTCAGAGTAGGGAAGTAAAACCCTCTGAAACAAAGGTTCAGGGTAGAGGCTGGGCTGTTGGTCCATGCACATGATTCTCCTTGTGTGGGATAATTCTTTAATCTGTCATTCAGCATCTCTTCTCTAAGGCTGGGATGTTGGTCCATCCCCATGAGACCCTTTTCGTGTGGGATAAGTGCTTAATCTGTCTGTTGGCTAACTTTGTTTCCTGCAGATGAGAGGCTATTCTGCCTGCTGGGCCAGGCAGCTGCAAACCCTCTGCTCCAGGAATTTCTCTACTCACTAGCATTTCCTTTCTTTCTCTATTATGGGAAACAAATAGGCCCACCAAAAGGACCCACAAATTAAGAAAATAAAGACACTCCTCAAGAGTCAAGTAGTTAAAATTTTCCACGCAGGAAGCTGCCTCCTTTTGGAGTGAAGCTCTTAACATAACCCTGTGGATTTCCTCTGCAGACTTATGGAATCCAGACTCTTGGACCCATGTGGTACATGGGGCTAGGAATCTAGAAGATTTGCCTGCATTTCTCTTAAGTTCTCACCACTCTCAGCCACAGTGAGACAATGCCTGGGTCCCTCCCATCAGGCCAAACCAGGCAAGAATTATAACAAAGCTAATTTCTCAGGAAAGAAAAATGCCATTTTGGCCACTGGGTGAGTGCCAGGATTGAGTGTGTGAAACTAAAAACCCCAGAATTCTTTGGGCCTGTAACGGCCATGTGAAGTTCCTGTCATGGCCATGTTAACTTCCTTTCCTTTTTAACATTCCAAGCCAGCAGACTACAATTCCCAGAATGCTTCAGGCCTGTCATCAGTCAAAGAATAACTTCCAACTGAATTATTTCTAAAATAGGTTTCAAAAAAAATATACAAAGAGAATGTACCTTTAAACCTTATCGTGTTTTTTATAATGATACTTGTTCAAAATTGAGTTGATTGTACTGTTCCTTGCATGTCAATTTCTATCTCAAGATAATATTTTTATATTATGGCCATTTAAAATCTGTTAAGTTAAATTCCATCTCAAGCATGCTTGTTAATATGTTTCTAAATATAATATATGGGCACCCAAAAACATCTTTAAAAAATTTTGCACAATTAAACAATAAGTCCTAGGCAATCCAAAATAATTAATGAAAAGGATCCTAATCAATTATAAAATCAATTAATTAAAAAGGTCATGGACAATTTTGGAGTCATTTAGATTTGTTTTCACTTTTTAAAATTCACAGCCTCCTGGACCACATGGTTTGTAACCTACCACCAAGTGGAAATAACAAGTCATCTTGATTCATGTCTGTCTTTCCCTACAAAAAATTAACACCATTTTTTATTTCAGCATCCTGAAACCAAAACAAGGAAGCTTTGTATGGAGATTTTAAAGCCAGCTTGGTCTAACAAAAAGCTAAAGCTAATAAAATGTTCTTTAGCAATGATTGATCATCTTAAAAATACTCTAAGCTAAGATTAACCTTTAATTTTCCAATTAACTTGGTTTGATTTTACTGCTTACATCAATTTAGTGTTTAGAGTCAGTAAAGGCTAACTATACAACTAAGATTAAACTTTTTTTCAATTAACTTGTGATTTTACTGCTTACATAAATTTAGTATTTAAATTTAGTAAAAACTAACTTTAAAACCAAGATTGACATTTTTTTCCTAACTCAGGTCTGCCAGTATATTTAAACAGCTAATAAATTAATTGATTTATTAAGGGTAAATATAAATTTACTCATGTTCAAATATAAATATAAATATAAATGTTCAAAGTTTAATTGAGTATGTGCTGTCATCTACTGGTTATGATCCACCAACACCCAATAAGGATTTGTAAAACCCATTCTATAAAACTTTTACCTTAAAGTTATGCATCTAATGGTTGTAATATATAAAGATTAAAATTACATATAAAGGGTTGTAATATATAAAGATTTAAATTATATATATATATATTTTATTTCTGCAGGATCAAGTCTTAATCAGGTAACTTAAAGATCTCAATGTATGTTTAAACAAGGATTCTCTAACTTATTTTTATTTTTATCCAAATTCTATTCACACATTACATAATGATAAACTAAATTACTTAATGTTGTTTAAAAATTGGTCTAATAAAATGATCATAAAAATTGATCACACTTAAATTTATGTGAACTACAAGTTGCTATTACTTTTACTCCTAATCCATACTAGATTACCAGGTAACAGCCTTGACATTAATGTATATCAAGTTTCTTTCTGTGGTGTTATCTGTAACACCTCCTTTTTATCTACAAGTTAACTTAACTTTGGAAGACTGTATTTCACCTCTTCACCAACAATAAACCTCAGAACATCAGTTCCTGTATGGGTATGTAGTACCATCATTTTCAAAAAGAATAAATTCTCCTAAAATAAGTAAAAATTAATATAATGCCCTCCAAACTGCAGCTCAACTTTTTCCTTACATTAAGAGACAAAAAATCTCTTGGAGGGATATTCTATTTCTCAAAAACAATGATTAAATATGTATCAAAGCCAGGTAATGTACTGGCTGGGACTTCTCCCAACAGCCAATTATATCATTAAAAAATATTACAGCTGTCTTTTATCAAGCTAAAAATCAGGTCCAATGAATCTCTTAAGGCTAGAAGGCCATGGGTAAACCTCACGTACTGAACTGGTATATTATTTTGTTTTTCAAACTTAATGTTAAAGGGCTAATATATTTCATTCTTAAAAGAACTTTAATTAGCTTATCTACTAAAATGATAAATGAGGTATTTTCTATTAATACCCACAGTAATATAAAAGAGTGATATTTCTAACCACCTGTGCCATGCCAAGAGCATAACCTAGAATAATAAATAATGTTTACTTAACTGCCTATACTTTTACTATTTATATACCATCAGTAAATTGCAAAAGGCGCCCCTGAAGGCCTAGACTCCAGCTCAGCCCAAGGAAAACTGCAGGGTACCCCCCACGTTGCCCCATCTCCAGGCCCATAATCCTCGACTCTAGAAAAACCTGAAGCCAGAGCCGAGCTGCCAACCTCCTGCTGGGAGAAATGGCTGAGACGGCCTAAGTACTATCTTCAACAAAAAGAATGGTTTACTCCTCTTCTCACTTGCCCTTCTCCCAAAGCCTAGGAGCTACTGGCTAAAGAAAAATCCTACAGGAAACCAAAAGGACAATTGTGACTGGACGTTATTCCAATATAGTTACATATCATTATCTTTCCAGCCAAACTTAAGACTTTGGGGTTACAAGTAAAATCACAATCTATGTTAAAAGGGCTAGTAAATAATAACTGTACGTATTCATGTATAGGACAAAAAAATGTTATTCTTAGAAAACAATGTCACTCTCATACCTGTATGTCTTGATGGGAGAAAAGGTATTACTTTTGCTTTGTCATTTTTTAGAGTTCCACCACTTGAGGGAAAAGTTACATACTTAGTAAGTCTCTTTACATCTTTAATGGTCAGTTTGCGATACACTGGTACCAGTTTCTGTGTTTAAATTAATAGGTGTGAAAACACTTGAGTCTTGGCAGCTGCCCTGTGGCCTTTCACTGCCTCTGTGTTAAGAGGAAAGTCAAAGGATGCCTGTGCGTCTTTATTGGGAGAAAAATGTTATCTTTTGTTGACAAAGCAGTGTTACCTGCAACCCAAATACCTTAAGGCCACCAAGATTATCCCTTTTGTTCAGACTAATCCCCTCCTTAGGAGGTCTGCTTCCTGGTTTGTCAAAAGCCAGTTTTCGGTTACAGCCCAGAGTGTTCTAAGTCCAATATCAAGCCATCCCTAAAAGTTCTCTGAATAAAGGATGACAACACTGTTCTATTTTAATTAAAAAATGCAGGGAGCTAGTTGTGGGACTGAGAAATTGTCAGGCTTGAAGCAGGAATCTGCAAAACATTGTCCCAGTAGCCATTGTGGGTTACCTAGTAGCCTCCGTGGGTTATCTAGTAGGTTCATGGTGTTGGGAAATTGCAGTATTCCTGCCTCTCCTACTTCAGCAAAGCTCCAGACCCTGAAGGCTCTCTCTTTTGATGTACCAAGCAGATATCACACTTCCAGCTTACTATACACACACCCAGGTTCTGTTTCCTCCATTGGGAGCTGCACTGGGCCACACTTTCCAGAGTATCCCCAAAAGAAAAATAATAATGCTATATGACAACTGAGCTTCTTTTTGAATAAGTAAAAAGAGGGAGATGTAGGCATTCTTTTGGTAGAAGTATATAAGAGAATCAGCAAGCAGACTCCAAGCCTGGACCCCTGCTGATATCCTGCTAAACCTGTGAAACTAGTGCTGCCAACTGTCTGTTCTGCCTTAGGGCAAAGCATTGATCTGGAGCAAATGGCCTGAAGCCCCATTTGTCCTAACCGCCTCTCCCAGCCCCCAATTCTGTGTGTCCCAGCTCCTTGCAAGGGTTTGTATAAAATACCCTGAGTTACAACATTAAAGTGAGCTTTCCCCCTTGTGGAATTACTCTCAGTCTCTATGAATCCATTTCCTTTTACTCTCTGGGTTACATCCCACCATCCCCTCATCCTCCCAGCTGGGACTTAAGCTAGGAATGTCACCTAGCTGGCCAGGGACAATTCTGAGGCTTTCAGCACCATGGAGCTGCGAGCCTTAGCCCAGGGAGAAGAACATCTAGTGGAAGGTGGCACACATATGACACACATTTAAAGGACCACCAGACGTATACTTCAGACAACACCATTGGTGTACCAGGTGTAGTCCTGTGCTTTGATTTACAATGCTAGGGTTCTGTAAGATTTTGCTGACAGTGTATGTGTTTTCCCAGGGGTCTTCTGAATTTAACCATTTACATAGACAATTAAGCATATGTAAATAATAGGTCTGTCTATAAAACATTTTACTTAAAAGATAACAAGTAAGACACAATGGTCTTACTGTGTATACACAAAAAGTCATCCTAGGCTAGATCTTCCCATAGCTCTGAGTTCACAAATGCTTTTTTAGCATGTACATTAATGAAAATGTATCACTCTGTTGTGGTCTAGATGGATGAACTCACTTCATTGTTTTAACTTGGATGGAGGTGAAGTTCAATGCAAGTTAGTTTGTTTACAGACCACCATACACATTGCAAATTAAGGAGTGTGTGAATAACCAAAGATAATCAGAGTCACAGATTGTTAATCTGTTTCTATATTTTCCAAGCTATCCTAAGATTCCCTGCTCTCATTTGACCACATTGATAAGTATATCCACCATGAAAGAGAAGGCATTGTGGTAGTGGACTACACAGTGGAAGGAGTGTACAGCTGAGACTCTTCACCTGGTTGGACAGGAAGCACAAAGCAAATGGGAAGTAAATATGGACCTTAGGTACTGTATGGTAAGGCTCCACTATCTTCCAAAACAGCACCACTAGTAGGGAACCACAAATTCAAACATACATGCCTTTAAATAATTTACATTGAAATAAAAATACTTCGGCCATTTAAATGTTTCATATTTAAATAACATTCTCCTTTGGGTGCCTTCCATAAATGTAAATAACAGACATTATTAGCCATTAAGAAAATCATTATTGAGCCTGGCATTGCATGCCTTTGATCCCACACTCCTCTGGAGGTGGAGGCAGGAAGATTTCTGTGAGTTCAAGGCTAGCCTGGTATAGAGAGCAAGTTCAGGCCTGTTGGGATTAAAAGAGGACCCTGTTTCAAAAATACAAATAAATAAATAAATAAATGAATAAATAAATAAATAAATACCATGTATGCTACATTGATTTATATTCAAATTGTGAAAATGGGGATCTCAAAATATTCACACACTAGCTGTCCAGATGTTTTTGCTTACTTGCTGTGCTGATGGCAGTATTTTTCCATTTCTTTCTTCTTTTTTGTTTGAGTTTTTCATTACAAGTTATTTTTCAGCCTAATGATTTCATGTAATTTGAGTCAGAAAAAAAAAACACAGAATAAATTGTATTCTACAAGTTTCATTATTATTTCTGGACCTGCCATTTTCATTGCACATTAGGAGATAAAAGTTAATTTTTTGAAAAAGAACATACCGTACATGGAAAAAATTAGATATTTAAACACACTAGTGTTAGTAATATCTTCACAGCAAAGCAATTATTTAATCCTCAAATAGTTGATGAATAATGTACATTTATTGGAAAATGTATGGATGTTCTTATCTCTGGTCACACAATATAAATGCAGTGATCAACTGACTGTCCCATTGAAAGAATCTAGTGAAATAAATTGCAAAAATTCTTCAAGTGAGTTATGTATAACATTGAATTTTTAGTTCTATGGTACATATTGTTTTACAAAAGGTATTTAATTTTTATAACATAAAAATTAATATACCTGGACAGAGATACCTGTCAAGGAGAAAGACATTTCATCCTAAATATGAGAAATATTCAATAATAACAAAATTCTTATTCAATGCAAATGCATATGTGTCTTTAATTTAATGAGTAGTTAAATATTATTTTTACTTTGTACTCAAATTCTTCATTCCTAGCTTTATAGCTAGGAATTTACTACATATACATGCAATGCAATGATAGTGAAACAAAAAAAGTTGTTAAAACTATAGCAGCTGCCATATTTATGGTGTGTGATTATCATCTGTATGTAAGTACACTGGCATGTGTGGGGGGTTTAGTGCCCAAGGAGGACAGAAGAGTTCATTACATACCTTCAAGGTAAAGTTGTTTGGGTTTGTGAGCCATACAATATGTAGAAGTAATTTTATGGATAAAATGTAGGATTAACACTAGATTAATGTGAGTGTAGGATTGCACTTGTTGCAAAGAATATTTTTACAATTCAGAGAATAAAACATTAATGTCATGTTGAAGGAATAGTGATTAGTGGAAAAAAATAAATTTTGGATTGCATGAAAAATGTCTTCTACAAATTCCCAGTTATTAGAGTGCCTGTAAATGATACCACTCTGTATAACAATTACATTTTTTTATTAAAAGTGTTGTTTTAATGCACATTTTAAATACAACATTTTCACAGTAGATATAAAACATACTATTTATTTATTTTTTTTTAGTTTAATTTTTATTGATGCTTTGTGCCTTTCGTACATAATTTTCCAATTCAGATCAGGCATATTTCCCTTTACCTTCCCCCCAACCCCCACCCCATCCCAGATCATGTATTCTGCTGTAACTGTCTTGCATCTTTCCCTTTTTTTTTTTTTTTGATTTTTTAGCTATAAGTGATAATCCATGAGTACAGGCATCCTTCGTGCAAAACCAATCTGTAGGCTGTTGTGCCCAAACCCCCACAGCCCCACCATCCAGTGGGGGGTGACAGGTTGTTTGTTCAATCAAGTTGATCAAATGAGTGTCCTTTTCCTCAAAAACCTTACAATTCAAATCTTAAAACTAACCACGGGAAAAGATTTGTTTGTTCCAACAGGACAAAATGTCACCAACTTAACGGCTGAGAAAGAAAAGATACAGCTTTGCATTGAGTAGGATGTACCAAAAAGTGGCAACTGAAAGGTTGACCCATCTGAACATTGAAAGGAAGAAAAGCCTCAGATTGCCATAAACATTGAACCCTTCTGTGGATCCTACATGTAACAAATATTTATAATGAGTCCTAATGAAACTTATACCTTCTAGGTTCCACAAAGGTTTTGATATGAGAGACTTTCTTGCCTTCCCCCCCATAGAACAAGGAGAAATATGATGATGATGAGGTCATTCTCCAACTGTAAATTGGAGACAACTATTATAGAGGTAATCTCTTATAAAACCGGTAAAAATGCCTTCTTTAATTGACTAATAGACATAGGAACTGTGAAAAGGATTATACTCTGTTCAGAACCAAATATAATAATAAAGTCCTTGGGCTATGCACTTAGGCAAAGTATATTAATGCAGGAGCTCTGACATCAGCAATGGATTGTTCTACCAGGGGGATGTTGGCCAGGGGATCCAAGGCCCCACAAAAGGTAAGGGCTCCTTGCCCCTAAGTTGGGATACCTGCAGGAGGAGAGGTGATAAGACCCTGCTGCCGAAGACCGGACGTTAACATGGGAGGGATGTATTGAGACCGCACATGCAAGTGTACAGATGGCCTCTGGAATGCCAGAGAGTGTTGCCAAAGGCCACTAAACCAATGAAGCAAATACGGGTCTCCCTGAGTCAAGCAAGACTCCACCGTCAGCACCAGCTACACCTCACCTGCCTGGAAATACTGTGCAGCAGAGGCAGCCATGTGCCTCTATATCCCAAATCTAATTGGCTATTGGCTCTCTCCTTGGAGGAATAACCCATGGCTGATGCCCCAAGCTTAAATCCTCTACAGGTTAGGAGATGTTATAAGCCACAGTAAGACCCTGTCATATTTAACGGGGAGGGGGGGAATGTAACTCATAGATTAACATATCATCCAAACATATGTGTCTATGCCAAAGTAACCTACCATAACTATTAGTGCTGCTTAAATACCTATATATCTAATTGCTTGTCCTTCATCAGTAGGATCAAAAGGTTACTCCTGGACAAACTGTCAGCCCATGAAAGGAAACAGCCAGAATTGACCAGAGTCCAAGTCAACAGCTCCAGAGAGAGGGGACTGTTTTACTTCTCATCCACCTGTGCCCCTTTTCTAAGCCTAGGGAACAATCTGCAGAAGAGGGGGCGTGGTAGAATGTAAAGGCTGCAATTGGGGTGAATGGTGAAACTACACCGATGTAGTCTGGACACTCATTTGATCAACTTGAATAAAACATACTATTTAAAACAGACCTATCTCCAACTTTATTTCTGTTCTGCATTGAACACCACCAACTTAATGACCTTTAAATATTTAAAACCACATATTCACTGATCTATTATTCATACACATCCCCATATTGGGAATTGTGAGCATAAAGAGTTGCACTTATATGGTCAGGTAACAGAGATCAAAAGAAATGCACCATGTATTGTAGACAGTGCATAGATTTATAGTAATTAAAATGAACTGTGGTTGTTATGAACATATAGATAAAAACAATTATGAGAAAGTAGCCCTTAAAAGTTTTTTTTTCTAAATTGGGAGTGAAGTAGGTTGTGTAAGAAATATACAAATCCAGATGAAGACTGTTGAACTTGGGCATCATTGTGCAAACACCAATTTCATTGTCATTAGATGTCAGGTCTCACTGAAAGTTCTGGTTGAAACCATTCATCCACACACACTCCAGAGAAGAGAGTGAAACCACGATCTTTGGAAGAATTGTGCAGGGACTCCAAAGGGAAATAAACTGAACCAGGAATCTAATTACTTTTCTTAGAATAAAAAAGAATATGCTTGAGCCTCAAGAGCATTAATTCTCAACAGTTTCTATTTGAAAATAAATCTGATCAACTAATATTTCAGATACCAAAGAAAGAACAGAAAGACTTCATCAACTCAGGTATGTTTAGGAATGGCTATTTGTAGAAATTCATAAGTAAAATCTTACATTCTTTGAAAACACAAAGTACATAGTTAAAGAATGAATAAATGGCTTAATATTGGTTTTGAAGTTACATAAAATCTGCTGCTTGATGAGGAGGGAGGCGTTCTTGATAGACATTTTTGAGTTTGACTGCTGTTATTTGTCCTGTATGGTAACTTTTAAAGGTATTTAATAATGTTGTATTTATTAAGACATACACAAGCCTTCCAAATTTAAAGTTCTTCTACCAATGATATGGTACCCACGATTTTGAGATATGTGCAATTTCATTCAATACACATTACTGATACCAAGATAAGTTAATTCAAGTCCATATATAAAATCATAATATTTTGAGAATTATAAATTTCAATATACATATGTGTTTACATATAAAACGAAAGTAGTACAAAGTTAAAGTGTAATGTACACATAAGATTCACATATACACCCAAGAAACAGTGGCAATATAACTCTGAATTTTTTGCTAATTCTCATTTCCCATTTAAACATTTTATTTATCATTTTCAGTGTATGAGTATGAGTAAACTGCCTGCACATATGTAAGTACACCTGTGTTGTGCAATGCCCACAGAGATCAGAAGATGGAGGTGGATCTCCTGGACTGGAGTTATAATAGATACCTGTTAGCCACCATGTGGATGCTAGAAAATCAAAACCAAGTGTTCTGCAAGAGCAGTCAGTTCTCTTAAATGATGAGTCATCTCTCCATTATTTCTCTTCACATTTTCACTTATATGTAAAAAGGAGCTTAATATAGAAGCCCTAAATAAGGACACTGTTTTATTCAGTACAACTTAGGAAGTTGTGGTCTTCTATGTACATTGCTCTCACCCATCCAGATGTCAAAGACCACTGCAGAAGAGAAGTTGGAAATATTGTAAGAGCCGGTTTTGCTGCATCGACATAAGGAAACCAAGGGTTGCAGGCCACTGAGAACTTGCCCTTATGAACTTGCAGCATACACAAGACCCATGCTGAATTAATCAGACAAAAACCATGTATAGAATGGGGAAATGGACAGTGGTCCCAATCCTAGTCAAGGAAGTATATTTGATTGAGTATTGGTGTGTGATGGAGAATTGATCTTTATTTGAGAGACTCTGGATAAGCTGACTAGACTTCAGTGGTGGAGGAACTGGTATCCAAAGATATCTGGCTACAAATACCTGACTGGATTAGATTTAACATGTATGACAAAAAGCAGGAAATCTGGTGCGTAGTGAGGGGACACAGATTGAGAACGCTGTCTAAATTTGAATAAGATGTATTATAGGAAACGCACAAAAGCTCAATGAAAATAGTTTTAAAATATTTTTAAAATATTTTAAAAAATATTTTAAAATATTTTAAAAAATATTTTAAAATATTTAAATATTTTAAATATATTTTTAAAATGTTTTAAAACTATTTTCATTGAGCTTTAAAAAAATAAAAAGTAACTTAATAGCCACAAATAAGCAAAGTTGTTTTCAGAGTTCTGTTGTTCCCAATTAGTTTGTTTTTTCTCTGTTGCTTTTAGACTGATACAAAACTCAGACACAGTGAGTAATTAGAAAGAAAAAGAGAGCAATGCTTGGCAGACAAGTGAGGAATGATAGAACATTACCTAAATCATCTTTCAATTCTGTGTAATGCTGTAAACCCCAAAGTTATTCCAAACAATTTTACTTTATTATCTGGAACATTGAGTTCATCATTAATGTATAACAAATAATGTAGTCAATGTAGCATGTTACTAAATGTAATAACTATGAGTTTACTACCCCCAAATGGCAGTGTATTTCACCAATTTCTTTGAATGCCTAGAAGAAACCAGTGGCTAATCCAATTCACTATTAATGTTCTATTATTTTAGACCAAAAATCAAAGAGGAATGGATAAGGGAAACTGCTCTTCACTACCAGACTTTTTTCTCCTGGGAATTACGAGTAACCCTGACATGAAAGGGATCTTATTTGCTCTGTTTCTCATTGTTTATCTTACAATTGTTCTGGCAAATGTGGGAATGATCTTTTTGATCAGAATGGACCACCAGCTTCACACACCAATGTACTTCTTCCTCAGCCACCTCTCCTTCTCAGACTTCTACTACTCCACTGCAGTTGGACCCAAGATGTTGGTGGGCCTTCTTGCAGAGAACAATCCAATTTCTTTTGCTAGCTGTTTTCTGCAATTCTTACTGGTTTGTGTCTTCATAGATATTGAATGCATGCTGCTGGCAGTGATGGCCTTTGATAGGTACAAGGCCATCAGCAATCCCCTGATGTATGCAGCCGACATGTCTAATAGGGTGTGCTACCAATTCTTAACTGTAGTATACCTGTTGGGAACTGTAGATGGTTTCATACATACTACACTGGCATTTAGTTTATGTTTCTGTGGCTCTATTCAGATTAATCAATTCTTCTGTGATTTCCCTGCAGTTTTACTCCTTTCCTGTTCTGACACACAGGTCAATGAACTGGTATTATTCATCCTTTTTGGTTTAATTGAACTAAGCACCATCTCAGGAGTCCTTGTGTCCTATTGTTACATCATCTTGTCAGTCTCAAAGATCAGCTCTGCTGGGGGGAGGCTCAAAACTTTCTCCACCTGCGCCTCACACCTAACTGCAGTGACCATTTTCCAAGGAACAATACTCTTTATGTATTTTCGGCCAAGTTCTGCTTACTCTCTTGACCAAGACAAAATGACCTCAATATTTTACCTGCTTATTATTCCCATGATGAATCCTCTGATTTACAGCCTGAGGAATAAAGATGTGAAACAAGCCTTGGTTAAACTGAGGAAGAAAAGGTGGTTTTAAGAAAAGTTCTTAAGGTTTTTAAAGACGACTTTATTGTGAGGAACTCACAGGGGGGTGGGAACTTTGACAGGGGAGCGGGTCTGAAACTGATTAAGAATTTTTAAATGTAATGTAAAAAACTCAATTAAAAAAAGTCAAAGAATAATCCATACAGCTAGATTAAGGTGCCACTCAAATTTCTTACAAGAAAATAAATATGTATGATGGGTTTTGGTTGTATAATACACAATAAAAAGCTTTACTAATATTGAATCTTAATTTACTAAAGTAAATGTGTTATATTCTAATAGAAACTGTTTCAAACATCAAATATTTCATATTTGGTTTTATCCCAAAAATATGTGTTGTTCCATTTATGAAAAGACATTGGGTATTATTTTTAAAAAGACATGCAGAATTAATATTTAGTATAAAAGGACTTCTGGGTATCTGTCAGACTGTAGTTTGATCCCCTTCCCTTAGAATTTTAAATTGCATGTTGTTAAAATGGCTATTATTTGTTTCTCCCAGTGTTACGAGTCTAACCTCATACCTAATGGTATTATGGTACCAAAATCCCATGGGGCTCCATACAATTATAACAGTATAATTGACAAACATGGTTTCAATGTCCATAGAAAGGGCTGGGAGAGCTCCCTGACCCTTTACTCGACATGGTTACATCATAATTGGGCCTTCAACATATGCTGATTCTTCTAGATTCCTGATTTTGGATTTCTACCTTTCACAATTGGGATATGTACTTGGAAACAAAACCTAAATATAGTATTTTGCATTAATAGCCCCAACAAAGATGTATAGAACGAAGGCAATCTTGGCAGAAACTTTGGTTAAAATATGTTATAGTAGGGGCTGGAGAGATGGCTCAGCAGTTAAGATGCTCTTGCCGAGGACCTGGGTTCGATTCTCAGCACCCACATGGCGGCCAAGAACCCTCTTTAGTGCCAGGTGTAGTGGCACATGTCTTTAATCCCAGCAGCACTTGGGAGGCAGAAGCAGGGGGATCTCTGTGAGTTGAAGACCAACCTGGTCTACAGAATGAGTTCCAGGCCAGCTGGGGCTCTAGGGAGACCCTGTCTCAAAATAAATAAATACATATATAAAATTAAAAAGACTATGTTAAAGTAGTAAAATAAATGGTGAAAGAGGGACTATCAGTGATTTAGAACATGCAATATTCATCAAATAAACCCACATCCCACTCATATGACAAAATTTATGATAGTATCTTAACAATAATTGGATCCATATAATTGTGTGCATTACTGGTTAAAATGGGATTAATAAGGCAAAAATCCTATATAATATTATCTCTACTTAAATGTGATTTTATTTTTGTTACCTTCAGTTATTTGGATATTTATATGTAATTCATGACTGAAATGGAGGCTCTGGCTGATGCTCTTGGATGCATCAGTCTTAGGTTTCTTCAGTACTGTGGTGCAGAATGTGGAAGGCTTTGGTGTATCATAAAGAACCCTCTCCAGACCTTATTATTTCCTTCTTCTTAGTATCCAAAAACCTCATGTTTTATTTATATCAGTAAGTTATGACTAATGGCAAACTTCATTCTACAATTGTTATATACCAGGAAATAAATGAATGGAGTTTATGTTATAGTTATATTTACACATATTGGCTGTGCCCTTCCTTCTTGCTGCTGAAGATGCTAAGTATAAGAATGAAAATATGCTAAAAAAAGAAAATATGCTGAACGTGGTGGCACACACCTTTAATCCGAGCTCTCAGGAGGCAGAGCAGGCAGATCTCTGTGACTTCAAGCCAGCCTGGTCTACATAGTGAGTTCCAGGACAGCGAGGGTTACTTGGAGACCCTTTCTCAAAAAGTCCAAAAAATTAAAATATGTTATATATTTGGATATATGTACAACACATCCAGGTCATTGGTTATTATATAAAATAGGATCTTACTTAGAAGTGGTTGAGGTATTCTTTCCTGGAGCCAGACTCCATATGAATTGAAAGCCCACTAACACACAATCCCACCATAGTATGGGTTCAAGAGAAGTTTGAAAATGTAAAATCATCCCACAGATTCACAAAATATTTAATATTTCTTGAGTGTTTGTGCTTGGAATAAGAATAGATAGTATTGGATGTGGAGTGCTCCCACTTAGGTTCTGAAGATCTAAAAAGATTATTCATGTTTTCTTTTGATTTGTTTCTCTACATTTCAGGTCAATGAATTAGTGATAGTCACATTTTGTTACGGGGAAGTGGTTACTCTCAGAGGACTTTCATGTCTTATTTTTATATCATTCTATGATTGATTGATAAATTCCACTATTTCCCTGTACTACCAATAACATGGGAACAAGCTGTCAGTTTGACTAGATTATAAGACGACTGATAGTGGGAAACGCCTGTGACTATTTTGAGATGCATTTTCAGAGAGAATTGGCATGATGTAGAGTGAGTCAGAGGAGACTAGACCCACCCTGAATGTCAGCTGTGCTCCTCAGAGAATGGGGGGGGTAGGAGGAGGAGGAGGACAAGGAAAATAGCATGTGTCCAGATGTGCTCCTTTTGTTATTGTGACATCATAGCTAGTATCATCAACTGCAGACACCACACTCCATGGTTTGCAGCTTTTCAAAGTGGAGTTGATATCAGAAACCATTTAATATTTTTAGGCCGTTTGCCATGTGATGGGAAATCCTAGGCTCCCAGCTCTTTGGATAGAGCATATGCTATGGCACAGATCAGACAATAATGCAAAAAGGAATGATAATATTAAGGTGTCTTGTTAATTAGAGGTGGAGGAGATTGTGTTCAAAATTGAAGATTCGGGGTAAAGGTTGAAGGATATGGGTATCAATAAGTAAACTTTAATTCCAATCTCAATAAACACCTTGTTTCACTAGCAATCCTGGTTAAAGTTTGTCATTCATCAAAACAGAGTCAAAGGTAAGAGGTGAAAATTACAAATAGTGCAGTTGTGTACTGTTCCCAGGGAAACATACTAAGCTAGGAATTTAATTAATTACATTAGAGTTACAGAAAGGAAGGAACGCAGTCTCAAGAGAATTAAGTCCCAATAGTCCCTAACTGAAAATAAATGTGATCAACTTGTTTTTGAGGTAACACAGGTAAAGAAAAAAAAAGGTCCCTCATCTCAGGTAGGTTTCTAAATGGATACTTGTAAAAACTGAAGAAACATGTATCATTCTTTTTCAGAATAAGAATAAAGTAAGTGAATAAATGTCATTATTCCTGCTTGTGTTATTAATTGAATTCTGACATATAATTTTAAGTGATATATTCTTGGCCATTTTTTTGCAAATTTGACTCCATTTTTCTTCACAGAGATTATAAAGGATTTAAATTATTTTGTAATGAGAAACACACATTAACACATTTTTCTTCATCCTGGGACCTCTGTGTGGTAAATGTAACTTTGTAATTTGTTTTCGTAATTTTGTTCAAATAATAATAGATGTTACACCTAATAGATAGTAGTATATAATCACTGAAGCTCCGATTTTAAAAACATAATTTTTAAACAATTATATATCACAATACACATCTGGGTTCATTTTCTTTGTTTGATTATACAGCTGAAAATTTTTGTTAGAAATAGTATTAAACACCATTTGAGAAACTGTCTATTATCAATAGCTAGGAAAAAATAGTAAATAGGTAAAGGTCTAGACACAAATATCATAAATTAGAGGGATAAATTTTATTTTATTTTTATAATATTTTATTTATTATTTCAGTTTTATGAGGAGTGTTTGGCCTGCATGTGTGTTGAGTGTACTCATGTTGTGCAAAGCCCACAGTGGCCAGAATAAGGTGTCAGACCACCCTGGAACTGGGTTAAAGATGGGTTTTATCTGTCATGTGGGTGCTGGCAATTAAACCAGGGTCTTTGGAAGAAGTACAGATGTTCTTATCCCCAGAACCATCTTTCCAGCCTGAACATTATTCTAGATAGATGTTGAGTCAGCTTTGATTTTTGTTTAAAATCTCACAGATTATCACCTTTAAATAATCAGCGTTGAAGATTATCACCTTTAAAATAATCATTGTTGATTATTCTACTATCTGTCTATCTATCTATCTATCTATCTATCTTCTATCTATCATCTATCTATCTATCTATCATCTCCCTTGAAATAGGGTCTCCCTGTAGCCACAGCTGCCACAGAACTCTCTCCACAGGGAGACCAAGCCAACCTCAATCTCAAAGTGGTCTGCCTGCCTCTGTCTCCTGGGTGCTGAGACTAAAGTTGTGTGCCATCATTCCCAGCCCACTTTATCTCTCTCTCTCTCTCTCTTGACTTTTTTATGCAACAACAGTAGTATGAAAATTCATACCATAGTATGCATACATATTACATATAAACAAGGGCATTAAAACTTATTATAACTCTGAATTTTTTGTTTTTATATGTTATTTTGGTTAAATGGAAAAATGGATTTAAAGTAAAAGCAAAGCAAAATATTGAGTGTAATCTCTGGTTGCCACTGTTTTAATTGTCAAAGATTTTATCATTTGGCGAAGGTGAGTAGTGAAAATTTGTGAATTTTTGAGTACTTTATAATAAGTGATATAAGTTTTATTAATTAGTATTTATACTTTAGTAAGCACTTGAAAACCACAAAATTACCATAACTATACCATAATTGTATGAATTTTTGAGTACTCTGTGCTAATATAATTTTTATTAATTAGTATTTATACTTTAGTAAATACTTGAAAACCACAAAAAGTACCATAAGGGTATACATTTATAATCTGATTAAATTATTTGGTCCATATTTATAGTAAATATAGTAAATAAATGTGATAACTACAAACTATCATTTAAGAGTACAAAAGATCCAGTCTTTTATTTTATTTTTGTCTCTTAATTTTTTATTTCCTTTATATCATATTGGATTAATATTCAGCATTATTTTATTCAAATCCAGTATCTAATACTGAGTGATAGAGGGAAAGCAAAGTCAAATAGTTTATGGAGTATTTACACAAATATTTCCCAATTTGCATCAACCTACTGTATCACTGTTTATTTTTTTTCTCTTGATATCCTTATAAAACTGCATATTATATGGGCTAAATTCTTAGTGGACATTTCAGAATTAATGTGTTCCTAAAATTATGTGCAAAGGATACTGAAAAATACCACACTGTAATAGTCATTTTGTTGATGTGTTTTGTAACATTTAGATCATGAACAAAGAATGGACAGCAGAAACTGCTCCTCATTTCCTGAATTTCTTCTCTTGGGAATCACCAACAAGCTGGGCATAAACGTCATATTATTTGCTGTGTTTCTGGTTGTTTATTCCACTATTCTGCTGGCAAATGTGGGAATGATCATGTTGATCAGAATGGACCACCAGCTTCACACACCAATGTACTTCTTCCTCAGCCACCTCTCCCTCTCTGACCTCTGCTATTCCACTGCTGTTGGGCCCAAGATGCTAGTGGGCCTTCTTGCAGAGAACAATCCAATTTCCTTTATAGGCTGTTTTCTTCAGCTCTTAATTGTCTCTATCTTTATAGATATTGAGTGCATGTTGCTGGCAGTGATGGCCTTTGATCGGTACAAAGCCATCAGCAATCCTCTGCTATATGCAGTAGACATGTCTAGTAGCGTGTGCTACAAATTCTTAACTGCAGTATACCTGGTGGGAACTGTAGATGGTTTCATACATACTACATTGGCATTCAGCTTGTGTTTCTGTGACTCTACTCAGATTAATCACTTTTTCTGTGATTTGCCTCCAGTTTTACTCCTTTCCTGTTCTGACATACAGGTGAATGAACTTTTAGTATTCATTCTCTTTGGTTTCATTGAACTGAGCACAATCTCTGGAGTCCTTGTCTCTTACTGTTACATCCTCTTATCAGTCTTTAAAATCAGCTCTGCTGGGGGGAGGTTTAAAGCTTTCTCCACCTGTGCTTCCCACCTAACTGCAGTGGCCATTTTCCAAGGAACTATGCTCTTCATGTATTTCAGACCAAGTTCTTCTTATTCTCTTGACCAAGACAAAATGACTTCAATCTTTTACCTACTTATTATTCCCATGATAAATCCTCTGATTTATAGCCTAAGAAACAAAGATGTAAAAGATGCCTTGGTTAAATTTAGAAGCAAATGGTGACTTTAAGGAAATGATTAAATATACATAATCATATATATTGAGAGTTATAGTGTTGCTATTGGACAATTCACCAAATTAGTAATGTCATTTTTTTAAAAATTTACTAAATTGTTAGTAGGAACGTACAAAAATAGTGAGATATTTCAGACTTCCAAATGTATCAGACCCTTTTACTATGGTTTTCAAAAAACAAGTTGTAGAGTTTCATTAAAAAAGGTTTCTTTAAAGCAGGGTGTGGTGGTGCATGCCTTTAATCCTAGCACTTGGGAGGCAGAGGCAGGCGGATCTTTGTGAGTTCAAGGCCAGCCTGGTCTACAGAGTGAGTTCCAGGACAGCTGGAGCTACAAGGAGACCCTGTCTCGAAAAGACCAAAAAAAAAAAAAGGTTTCTTTAAAGTTTCTACTGTGCACATTTGTTTTGTTCAGTATCTCATTCAATTTAATTACATTATAATATGATCAATTTTGCCACAGTTTTGTGCTCTAAATTTTCTGATAAATGCAGTACTTTACATAATGATGATGCTTATATACCATTGCAATTAAATGTTATTAAAAAGCACTAAAATTTTATACTTAGACTCAAATGATTCCTGAATTTTATGAAAAAAATACATACAAAATTATTTAGAAAACAATATCATCCAATTAGCAGAGCATTTCTGTCCGAATGGAATTATTTGTACTCATATTATAAGAGAGGTCCACATTGATCTCCACTCTGTTAGGCCCCGTCGTTATTCTGTTGTTATTACTAACCCTAGGACCAGGTATACCAAATAAGTTCGTCACCTCTATGAGACAAAGATTGGGGGCAATTCAGCTGACAACCTTAAGAACATATTATACCCTACTTGATCCACACCACTTAAATGGCCAATGTAATGATGGACACTTCTGTCTAAGCTAGACAGGAGAGACCAAGGTTGGCCTCTCAATTAACAAGAGAAATGGGGGAATGAAGGGCAATGATTTAAAAACATATTTTGCTGACCATACCAAGGCCTCCATTCTAGACAAACGGGAGAACTGCCACCTATACCATAAGGTTAAAAATAAAGGTGTAGGGAGACTATGTAGGGATCATGATAAACAGGTTTTTTTGAAATAACAGTGGCAGCTGGTGAGGGCAAAGGCCAGATAAGCACGTTTTATACATAACCCAACAA
The DNA here is from genome assembly GCA_009823505.1 of Rhizomys pruinosus. NCBI lineage: Eukaryota > Metazoa > Chordata > Mammalia > Rodentia > Spalacidae > Rhizomys > Rhizomys pruinosus. The sequence goes on from VZQC01004410.1 coordinate 525,065, forward strand.
TCTCAAGAACTGTATGTTTTCGACAACAAAACATACCCAGGAAATATACCATGAATCCTGCCCCCCTTCACCCCTGCCCTCAGCGTTCTTACTAGCCCTCCAGACCCACAGCCTACCCCCATGCGTACTTTTGCTGAGTTATACAAGCCCATCAATCCTGGAACACCAAGACATGGAAACCCCCTGCATATGGTTTTTTCCTTTAAAAAGAGTGCCTGTAAGGAGTCTCAGGGCTCTCCCCAGGCCTGCTGCACCAGGTGTGGGGACAGCCAGGGCTCCAGCTTGCTGATTAAAAGATTAACTGCCTTTGCATCAGTATTGCATCTCCTGGTGGTCTGTGAGGGTCTTGGATTCAGGGCACAACAATATCTACACATCTGCATATTTGTATATAGGAAGCAATGATTCAGTGAGCTGATGAGTAATGAAGCCTTGAATAGGAGAGGTCCATGCTAGTTAGAATTCAAAACAGGATTATCCTGGTAAAGTAACAAACAGCTGTATCAAGGACAATGGTATACAATCCTTGTGTGCTCAGTTTACCAACCATTCAAGGCTCCATATTTTTCTTTTTCTTCATTCCAGCCCAAGTGATATGATGCTCTATGATCTGAGACATTCACATCCTTAAACGGTTATTTAATGTTATCCTTTATCTTAAACATGTAACTGTTTTAGAGTTCTAAATAATGTTTTTCCCCTGAAACAATGTGTTCCATTTTTTTTAATCTGAGACAGAAAAAGGGAAAATAATCTAATCATTAAGTGAAATGTCAGAAGATACAATTTTAATTTGCATAAAATATTACTAAAGCATTGTTAACTGGACTTATGGTGTTTGCAACAGATGCATGTACATGAATATGGATACACTATATAACTTTAAGTAGTACATACAATGTTGATATAAATACAATGAATCAATAGACAAATAAAAATTGAGTTTCTGAGAAGCAAGCAGCATTCTTGTAATTTCCTTAATTTTGCCTTTATCTTTCTGTGCTTTTTTTCTGAGGGATAAAAGCATTGGATCAGCTTCTTGAGAATGTGCATATCAGGTCCTCAGTTTGAATGTCTACATAAGACACAATAGCCTTATTTTCCCTTACAATTCAGGATGCTAAAAGACCCTGAACTTTGAGGTGTCCTGTTGCTAGCAGAAGTATCAAATTATATCCTGTCTCTAGTCTTTATCCCTGAAATAGGAACACTGATTTTGGAGGTGGTGAGCATCCTATTGAAATGTGTGTGCATTTTCAGAGAATGCATCTTTTCAGGGAAGTCATTTCTCTCCATAAGATGTCTTGCTCATTTGCTTAGGAAAATTGTGTACATTATTTGTGGTTTCATTGAGTTAATTAGCTTGTGTACCTTTTTGGTAGTATTGTTACATATGCTAACAGTCATAAAAACACACTGTTGTTATGAAATGCTTGCAGTTTTGTTACAAAGATTTGTCTAAGCTCATGATTGTACATACAACCCCCTCCAGCTGGATGGTGGGAGCCTTGGGCTGTGTGGGTTTGGGCATAGCTGCTTGCAAATTGGTTTTACATGAAGGATGCTTGGACTCATAACTTATTATTTATTATTAAAAAATGAAATACAAAAGAATGAAAGAAAAAAATGATAAATAAAATGTTAAATACTAAAAAAAAAAAAAAACAGTTTTGTCTAAGCCAAACCCAGGTCAACATATTTAGTAAACTACATAGTGAAACTTACATATAATGTGTAATGAATAATTATTCTGTGTGCTGTTCAAATGAATGTATTATAAATAAATTTTAAAAATGCTCATTTAACTGACATTCGCTTCTTTATTATTGTTTCCTACCAAAATAGTTAGTGAACCTTGTTTTCCATTAAAACAGCACAATGGAATAATATTAAACCTAATGGTCCATAGTTAGGGCCAGACAATTATTTTCTCAGACTTTGAGAGTACCTAGATGCCTATATTATTAGTGTTAGGGCACTCAATGTTAAAAATAACCCTTTCATTAAAAAGTCTTCTCACTTGTTTTTGATATTCTTAATTGACAATATTTTAATATTTGCATAAGTCAAATATTCCATCTAAAATAAAATACATATCTCTTTAGAAATTTAATTATTTACTACCAGTGTTAGTGCAGGTGCTTCCCCCAAAGTTTTTTTTTTTTTTCTTTTTGTTTGTTCTTCTTTTTGCAACAAATTCTCCCTGTAGCCAGAGCTGGCCTATAACTCACTATGTAGACCAGGTTGTCCTTACTCCACCTGCTCTTGTCTCTAAGTACCACCATGCCAGGATCAATTTCCTCAGGATTTGAAGGAGAAGTTTTAAAAGATTCTCTTCTAATGATGAATGAGAATTGCAGTAGTGCATGAGCTAAAGAATGGATTAGGAAAATAAAATGAGGCATATGTATATGGACAAATCCTACTGAAAGAATTAATCATACTGGATGAATTAACCCAGACCCAGAAATTAAAAAAAAAAGTCCCAGGTTCTTCCTCATGCTGTGATCCTAGCACAAATGACAGAATATATGAACTCCGATGGATGGGGGGAGGTTGCTATGGGAGGGTGCAAATGGAGAAGGGGTATAAAGGCAATTAAGACTGATTGAGATGTTATATATTAAGTTCACAAAAATATCAATAATTTTTAAAAGAACAGTAACTGAAGTAAAAAAAAAATCTTTAGATTATTTTAATTTAACTTGTAGAACACAGGAATGTAGCGCTTGCGTGAGGGTTAGAACGATATCTTAAGGGAGGGAGATGATAGAATATAGGTGACATCAAAGTGGGAAATCAGGGCTGGAGAGATGGCCTAGCGGTTAAGAGCGCCGACCATTCTTGCAGAGGACCCGGGTTCGATCCCCAGCACCCACATGGCGGCCCAGAGTCGTCTGAAACTCCAATTCCAGGAGAACTCCAGCTCCAGGGGAATCCGAGACCCTCTTCTGACTTCCACGGCATTGCACGACATGGGTGCGCAGACCTGCATGCAGACAGTACATTCATACACAAACAGAAATAAAAAAGTAAAAAAAAATAAAAAACAAAAACAAAGTGGGAAATCAAATAATGGGAGAATAAATGGGGGGCGGGAGTAGGATTGAAGGACAGAAAGGGACGGTAGATACAGTACGGAGAGTGTTGGCAGGAAGAATAACTAACACTATGTTTGCTTTATAAATGCATATGGAAATCTATAGGCTTCTTGTTGAGGGGTTTAAAAAAATAACTAATTCTTGTCTAGTCTTTTATGAGACTTGAAAAGATAATGGTGACGCTTGTATTATTTTGTGTGTGTGCACTAGCGTATACTCATCGGTTTGTTCTGGTTAGCTTCAGTGGCCAACTTGAAATACTTGGAAGAGGAAACCTCAACTGAGGATTAGCTCCATCAGATTGGTCTATCACCAAGTCTGTGGGACAATTGCTAGATTTCTAATGGATGTTGGAAGGCTCTGCTCACTGTGGACGTGCCTGTGGGCTATGTAAGAGAGTTGCTGAGCCAGGGGAGCAAGCTAGTAACATTGTTCTTCTGTGGGGGTCTGCGCTTCTGTTCCTGCCTCTAGTTTTCCATCCTGATTAAGTTCCTGTCTTGACCTTCTTCAATAACCAATTATTGGAAGAATAAAATGCAATATAATAAAAAATAAAAAAAACAGGCATGGTGGCACACGCCTTTAATCGTAGCACTCAGGAGGCAGTGGCAGGTGGATCTTTGTGACTTCAAGGCCGGCCTGGTCTACAGAGTGAGTTCCAGGCCAGCTGGGGCTACAGGGAGACACTGTCTTAAAAAGACAAAAATTAAAAAATAAAAAAAATAGGATGTAATAAACATTCTTCCCAAAATTAATTTGGGTCTGACTGTTTTGTTTCAGCAATAGAAAGCAAGTTAGGACACAGAATTTATGCTATTTTCTGTCACATATGTTTATCATTTACTGGAAAAAAATGTATTAAAATTAAATTCAAAAAAAATTCATTATCACAAAGGAAAGTGTGAATAAGTATACTATTGATATTTAGAATAGGGAGTATTAGTGACCACATATAAATACACACATATGGAAATAAATCATGTCTTATAAAATGTGAGTCACAACACAGACAACCAGAAATATCCTCTACAAGATTCAATGTTATATAATCTTGGGCTCATTTAATTTATGTTCTTCTATGTCCAAAATTTGTGTGATATGGAACATCATTTTAAAGCCAGAATAATGAAAGTGAAATATTCAGGTAAGAAAAGTGTAATGCATTATTTTTTATCTTATTATTTTTTATGTGTATGAGTGCACTGTCTGCATGTATGTTAGTGCACCTGTGTCATGCAATGCTGAGGCTGTCAGAAGATCGGGTCAGATTCCCCTGGAACTGGAGTTAAAGATGGTTCTTAGCCACCATGTGGGTGCTGGGAATCGAACCCGGGTCCTCTACAAGAGCAGCTGGTGCTCTTAACCGCTGAGCCCTCTCTCCAGTCCCCCCAAATTGTAATGCATTATATTTCAAACTGACAGCCTTTCATTCTGTTCCCTTTTGTTAAGTTGAAGGATGAAATCTTGCCGAGGGTAAAAAGATAGGCTGTGTATAATGTCCCCATTCTTCTACAACAATACAACCCTGTATATCACATTTATGCTGAATATAACATAAAATTTAAAAAAAAAGTCTCATAATAACAAGGGACATGTTGTCTTAAGGGTACAGACTGCTTTAAATTTTCTTGTTTTATTTTATATTTAGAGATTTTTTTTGCCTTTTCATCATAATGTGTCACAATTTATTTTGAACTTTATTAAGATGAGTTACTCTAGATTCAAATAAATGCCTATAGGATTCCAGAAGTTTCCTTATTCCTACTAAAGATCACATTTTTATTTTGTAACATCAGATTCCTAATGAAAATAAACTGATATTAGAATTTAAAATGTATGATGACATATAAGGAGCTAAGCTAAATGTTATATAAAAGCACATTTCTTTGATGAGATATACACTATAGTCTCTATTCAAACTTCCTACTATATATCAACCAGTCATCATTGTATCTCACAGGACATTTTAATTTTTCATTTTAGTTGAACTTTTACCAGCCTATGATACAGATAATAATTAACATCACATCTTTATTATCCATCTGGACTTGGGGGAGAACACACAGAAGATATTTAATGGAAAGAGCAACATATGAGATTGAGAAAGACGAAGTTTGTTGCAGGAAGGGAAGAAGAGTGAATAAGGTATTGGCACCACTATCAAAAGATATAGTTCAGTCTCATTGTCTGGCTTTACTAGATTATACAAAGCCAATGGTTAATGCTACATCATTAAAAGTTCACCTCACCTGCCTGGAAATACTGTGCAGCAGAGGCAGCCATATGCCTGTATATCCCAAATCTAATTGGCTATTGGCTCTCTCCTTGGAGGAATAACCCACGGCTGATGCCACAAACTTACATGCTCTAATGGTTAGGAGATGTTATAAGCCACAGTGAGACCCTGTCACATTTAACAGAAAAAAATGTAATTCATGGATTAACATACCATCCAAACATCTGTGTCTATGCCAAAGTAACCTACCATAACTATTAGTACTGTTTAAATACCTATGTATCTAATTGCTTGTGCTTCATTTATAGGATCAAAAGGTTATTCCTGGACAAACTGTCAGCCCATGAAAAGAAACAGCCAGAATTGACCAGAGTCCAAGACAACAGCTCCAGAGAAAGTAGACTGTTTTGCTTCTCATCCACCTGTGCCCCTTTTCTAAGCCTAGGGAACAATCTGTGGAAGAGGGTGCGTGGTAGAATGTAAGGGCTGCGATTGGGGTGAATGGTGAAACTACAGCAATATAGTCTGGACACTCATTTGATCAACTTGATTGAACATACAAGCCCCCCCTGCTGGATGGTGGGACCCATGGGCTGTGTGGGTTTGGGCACAACTGCTTGCAAATTGGTTTTACATGAAGGATGCTTGTACTCATAAATTATCACTTATTGCTAAAAAATGAAAAAAAAAAAAAGAAACTGAGCGAAAGATGCAGGACAGTTATGGCAGAATGCATGATCTGGGATGGGGTGGGGTGGGGGGAAGGGAAAGGGAAATATACCTGAACTGAATTGGAAAATGATGTATGAAATACACAAAGCATCAATAAAAAAAAAAAGCTCATCCTTCACTGAAATTGTTACAGTATTCCTCTGAGAGAAATAATGGGAAGGGAACTCAGTTATTCTCCCCTATGTAACAGAGCAGTGAGTGCACCTCTAACATGTTGAAAAGCCAACTTAGTATATGAAAGAAGTGTGATCTACTTATTATATATTATTATTCATTATTTATCTATTTATTACTCTTGTGCCAGAGGTAAGAAGAGAAGAAATCTCTCATCTAAGGTAGGTTTCTGAATGGCTATCTTGATAGAATACAGGAAAAAATTTACTTTTTTTGGAAATATGTGGAGCCAGTTCCTAAGGAATGAATAAATATGACATTATGGCTTGCTGTTCAGTTAAGCATTGTCTGAAATATATTGGCCAGTTTTTTTCCTGCTATAACTGTGTGAATATTATTGCCTTCCCTGCCCATTCTGTAGGCTTGTGAAGGTTTTAGTTATTCATACTGCACTGAAAATTCTTTTTAAAAATCACCATGTAAGAGGTATTGTGTAGTTAATTTGTTTTTTTTTCTAATTCTATTCAAATAATAAAAGTAAATAATTAAAAGTCCAAGTAAATTCCTCTCCATAAGAACTATGTGTCAAGATAATGAGGTCTAGAACAGATATTTACTCACCTTCCAGCATTCATTTATTGATATACATGAACAGGCACTCTGCCATACACTCATAAAAGCAAAGATGAACACAAGAAATAGAAGCCAGCAAAACTCAAAAACCCTTATTTTTTGCAAAAATTTTCAAGTTACTGAAGAATCAGTTTATAAAACATGTTGTTTAACAGTCTTCTCATTCACTGCCTCACTTTCCTTTACAAGGATATTATATTTGAAGCATAGTAAGATTTGCAATTTGATTATCACCAGTGGCTTAGTGATGACAAGTGAGACAGTAGTTTAATAATATGGGTTTCATCAAAAATAAAATAAATAACAACCATAGAAATTTTGTTCATTTCTATTCAATTTTATGGGCACAGATTGAGGTATGTTTCTTGATTAATACAGTGAATATGAGCCATTTGCTGAAATACCTGAAAACTTTATTCTTCTTGTCTTGGATTTTACATGCAAATTTCATGTTACCTTCATGTTAATTTGAATTTCAAACCAAATTTAAGAATACTCAGTTCTACTACTGCCTTTGAAAGAGCAAGAAAATCCTTATGTTTCAGGAATTATTTATCAATTACCACTTAAAATTTAAATAAAAAAGTTTATCAACTTCACATATTGAAAAATTTAAATACAAATAAAATGTTTGAAAAACAAAGTTTGAGAAATGTTTTTGTTGAATTTTTGAGATTTTTCATAAAATATCCAATGATTTTATTTAAGTTGTCTGCCCAAACTCCACCCACCCACCATCTTCTGTCCAAATAAAAAGTGTCCTTTAGTATGAGTCCACCTACTCAGACCACTAAGAGTCCCATCCCTGTAAGACATTGCTTCTCTTCCTCTCAGCTTCTGTAAGATTGATATATAATATGGACTATATTGTGAATTATGTGATTTTGTACATAAATTCCAGTGTGAGTATTGACTACAATTTTCTTCCTAGATCAATTAAACCCTAATTTATCCTTGTTTTGTCTACTTTTCTACACTTACACAAAGAACGAAGAATGGACAATGGAGGAAACTGCTCTGCATTCACTGAATTCCTTCTCTTGGGAATGACCAACAACCCTGACATGAAAGTGCTTCTATTCACTGTGTTCCTTCTCATTTATCTCATTAATGTCCTGGCAAACCTTGGAATGATCATTTTAATTAGAGTAGAACCCCAGCTTCACACCCCAATGTACTTCTTCCTCAGCCAGCTCTCCTTCTCTGACCTCTGTTACTCCACCACAGTTGGACCCAAGATGCTGGTGGACCTGATGACCAAAACCAAATCTATTTCTTTTGTGGGATGTGCCTTGCAGTTCTTCTTCTATGTAGCCCCAGCTGTCCTGGAACTCACTCTGTAGACCAGGCTGGCCTTGAACTCACAAAGATCCACCTGCCTCTTCCTCCCAAGTGCTAGGATTAAAGGCATGCGCCACCACACCTGGCACAAACTGATTTTTTTTTAAATTAGTTTTTATTGATGCTTTGTGCATTTCATACATTTTTTCCAATTCAGGTCAGGCTTATTTCCCTTTCCCTCCCCCCCCCACCCCCACCCCATCCCAGGTCATGCATTCTGCCATAACTGTCCTGCATATTTCTTTCAGTTTTTTTTTTTTCATTTTTAGCTATAAGTGATAATCCATGAGTACAAGCATCTTTCATGCAAAACCTATCTGCAGGCTGTTGTGCCCAAACACCTACAGCCCCACCATCCAGTGGGGGGTGACAGGTTGTTTGTTCAATCAAGTTGATCAAATGAGTGTCCAGACTACATTGCTGTAGTTTCACCATTCACCCCAATCATGTGCCGCAGAGGCAGCCATGTGCCTCGATATCCCAAATCTACATGGCTATTGGCTTCTCCCTGGGAGGAACTAACCCCCCAGGCTTGATGCCCAAGCTTTACATCCTCTCGATGTTAGGAGATGTTATAAGCCATCAGTAAGACCTGTCATATTTAACGAGGGGGAAGAATTGTACTTCATGGATTACATACATACCAAACATATGTGTCTATGCCATAGTAACCTACAAATCTATTCGTGCTGCCTTAAATACCTATATATCTAATTGCTTTGTGCTATCATAGATAAAAGGTTACTCCTGGACAAACTGTCAGACATGAAAGGAAAATCAGCAGGAATGACCAGAGTCCAAGTCAAACTCCAGAGAGAGTGGACGTTTTACTTCTCATCCACCGTGCCCCTTTCTTAAGCCCTAGGGAACAACCTGCGGAAGAGGGGGCGTTGGTAGAATGTAAGGCTGCAATTGAGGCGAACGGTAAAACTACCCGATGTAGTCTGGACACTCTCATTTGATCAACTTGAATAAAACATACTATTTAAAACAGACCTATCTCCAACTTTATTTCTGTTCTGCATTGAACACCACCAACTTAATGACCTTTAAATATTAAAAAAAAATTCACTGATCTTTATTCATACCCATCCCCATTATTGGGGAATTGTGAGCATAAAGAGTTGCACTTATATGGTCAGGTAACAGAGATCAAAAGAAATGCACCATGTATTGTAGACAGTGCATAGATTTATAGTAATTAAAATGAACTGTGGTTGTTATGAACATATAGATAAAAACAATTATGAGAAAGTAGCCCTTAAAAGTTTTTTTTTCTAAATTGGGAGTGAAGTAGGTTGTGTAAGAAATATACAAATCCAGATGAAGACTGTTGAACTTGGGCATCATTGTGCAAACACCAATTTCATTGTCATTAGATGTCAGGTCTCACTGAAAGTTCTGGTTGAAACCATTCATCCACACACACTCCAGAGAAGAGAGTGAAACCACGATCTTTGGAAGAATTGTGCAGGGACTCCAAAGGGAAATAAACTGAACCAGGAATCTAATTACTTTTCTTAGAATAAAAAAGAATATGCTTGAGCCTCAAGAGCATTAATTCTCAACAGTTTCTATTTGAAAATAAATCTGATCAACTAATATTTCAGATACCAAAGAAAGAACAGAAAGACTTCATCAACTCAGGTATGTTTAGGAATGGCTATTTGTAGAAATTCATAAGTAAAATCTTACATTCTTTGAAAACACAAAGTACATAGTTAAAGAATGAATAAATGGCTTAATATTGGTTTTGAAGTTACATAAAATCTGCTGCTTGATGAGGAGGGAGGCGTTCTTGATAGACATTTTTGAGTTTGACTGCTGTTATTTGTCCTGTATGGTAACTTTTAAAGGTATTTAATTAATTTTGTATTTATTAAGCCATACACAAGCCTTCCCAATTAAAGTTTCTTCTCCCAATGATATGGTACCCACGATTTTGAGATATGTGCAATTTCATTCAATACACATTACTGATACCAAGATAAGTTAATTCAAGTCCATATATAAAATCATAATATTTTGAGAATTATAAATTTCAATATACATATGTGTTTACATATAAAACGAAAGTAGTACAAAGTTACGTGTAATGTCCACCATCAGATTTCCACATATACAACCAAGAAACAGTTTGGCAATATAACTCTGATGAATTTTTTGCTAATTCTCATTTCCCATTTAAACATTTTATTTATCATTTTTTTTTTTTTTTTTTATTTTTGTATATGTGTATATATGTAAGTACACTGTGTTGTGCAATGCTGTGGAGTTCAGAAGTGGGTGTCAGATCTTCTATAATTGTGGTTACAGATAGTTGTTAGTGACTTTGTGGGTGCTTGGATCTGAACTTGGGTCCTCTACACAGTGAGTGTAGAGCAGTGAGTGTTCTTAAATGATGAGTCATCTCTCCATTATTTCTCTTCACATTTTCACTTATATGTAAAAAGGAGCTTAATATAGAAGCCCTAAATAAGGACACTGTTTTATTCAGTACAACTTAGGAAGTTGTGGTCTTCTATGTACATTGCTCTCACCCATCCAGATGTCAAAGACCACTGCAGAAGAGAAGTTGGAAATATTGTAAGAGCCGGTTTTGCTGCATCGACATAAGGAAACCAAGGGTTGCAGGCCACTGAGAACTTGCCCTTATGAACTGCAGCATCCACAAGACCCATGCTGACTTAATCAGACAAAAACCATGTATAGAATGGGGAAATGGACAGTGGTCCCAATCCTAGTCAAGGAAGTATATTTGATTGAGTTTGGTGCTTGTGATGGAGAATTGATCTTTATTTGAGAGACTCTGGAAAGCTGACTAGACTTCAGTGGGGAGGAAACTGGTATCCAAAGATATCTGGCTACAAATACCTGACTGGATTAGATTTAACATGTATGACAAAAAGCAGGAAATCTGGTGCGTAGTGAGGGGACACAGATTGAGAACGCTGTCTTTTGTGTCTAAATTTGAATAAGATGTATTATAGGAAACGCACAAAAGCTCAATGAAAATAGTTTTAAAATATTTTTAAACTATTTTAAAAAAATATTTTAAAATCTTTAAAAATATTTTAAAATATTTAAATATTTTAAATATATTTTAAAATGTTTTAAAAAACTATTTTCATTGCGCTTTAAAAAATAAAAAGTAACTTAATAGCCACAAATAAGCAAAGTTGTTTTCAGAGTTCTGTTGTTCCCAATTAGTTTGTTTTTTCTCTGTTGCTTTTAGACTGATACAAAACTCAGACACAGTGAGTAATTAGAAAGAAAAAGAGAGCAATGCTTGGCAGACAAGTGAGGAATGATAGAACATTACCTAAATCATCTTTCAATTCTGTGTAATGCTGTACCCCCAAAAAAAAAAAAAAAAGTTATTCCAAACAATTTTACTTTATTATCTGGAACATTGAGTTCATCATTAATGTATAACAAATAATGTAGTCAATGTAGCATGTTACTAAATGTAATAACTATGAGTTTACTACCCCCAAATGGCAGTGTATTTCACCAATTTCTTTGAATGCCTAGAAGAAACCAGTGGCTAATCCAATTCACTATTAATGTTCTATTATTTTAGACCAAAAATCAAAGAGGAATGGATAAGGGAAACTGCTCTTCACTACCAGACTTTTTTCTCCTGGGAATTACGAGTAACCCTGACATGAAAGGGATCTTATTTGCTCTGTTTCTCATTGTTTATCTTACAAAATTGTTATGGCAAAATGTGGGAATGATATTTTGATTAAGAATGGTTCACTTGGGTGTGGGTGGGTTGGGGGTGTGTGTGCGGGGGGGGTGGTTGTGGTTGGGGGGGGTGGGGGGGGCGGTTGGGTGGGGGTGGGGTGGGTGTGTGGCGTGTGTGGGGTTTGTGGGGGGGGGGGGTGGGGTTGGGGGTTGGTTGGGGGGTGTGTTTGGTGTTTTGTTTTGTGGTGGGCTGGGGGTGGGTGGGGCGGGGGGTGTTGGTGTGGTTTGGTGTCTGGGGCGGGGGGTGGGTGTGTGTGGGGTGGGGGTGGGGGTTGGTGGTGGGTTGTGTTTTGGGCGTGGGGTGGGTCGTTGGTGGTGGTGGTTGGTGGTGGGGGGAGGGGGGGTGGGGTTTGGTTGTGGGGGGGGGGTGGGTTGTGGGGGTGTTGTTGGGGCGGGGGGTGGGGGGGGGGGGGTTTGGCTGGGGGTTTGGGGGGTTTGGGGGGGGTGGGGGGTGGGGTGGGGGGTTGTGGGTGGGTTTGGTGTGGTGTGGGTGGGTTGGTGGGGTGTGGTGGGGGGGTGGGGGGGGTTTGTTGGTGTGGGGTGGGGGGTGTTGGGGTTGGGGGTGTGGTTTGTTGGGGGTGGGTGGGGGGTGTGGGGGGGGGGTGGTGTGGGGGGGTGGTGGGTGGGTTGGGTTTGGGGGGGGTTGGTGTGGGTTGTTGGGGGGGTGTGCGTGACCAACACCCCCCCAACACCCCACAACACCAAACAACACAAAACCACAACCCCAAACAACCACCACCCCCCCCCCCCCCCCCCCCCCACCCCCCCCCCCCCCCCCCCCCAACCCCCCCCCCCCCCACCCCCCCCCCCTCCCCCCCCCCCCACCCCCCCCCCCCCCCCCCCCCCCCCCCCCCCCCCCCCCCACCCCCCCCCCCCCCCCCCCCCCCCCCCCCCACCCCCCCCCCCCCCCCCCCCCCCCCCCCCCCCCCCCCCCCCCCCCCCCCCCCCCCCCCCCCCCCCCCCCCCCCCCCCCCCCCCCCCCCCCCCCCCCCCCCCCCCCCCCCCCCCCCCCAACACCCACACCCACCACCCACAACACCCCCCCAAACACCACCCCCCACACCCAAACCCCAACCCCCCAAACCCACACACCCCCACACCCACCCACCCCACAAAACACCCCCAACCCAACCCAACCCCACCATCCACACCCCACCAACCCACACCCCACCCACCCCCCCCAACACACAACACCAACCCCCCCCCCTCCCCCCCCCAACACACCCCCAGACACACCCCCCCAACACACCCACCACCCCCCCCAAACCCCCCAAAAAAAAAAAAAAAAAAAACCCACACACCCCCACACCCACCCCACCAACCCCACACCCCCCCCAACCCCACACCCCCCACACACACCACCTCACACCCAACCACAAAACCCCCACACTCACACACCCCCCCCCCCCAACCCCAAACCACCCCCACTAACACAACACCAACCCACCACCACCCACAACCAAAACCCACCCACCACCCCCCCCCCCAGCTTCACCACACCCATGTACTTCTTCCTCAGCCACCTATCCTTTTCAGACCTCTGCTACTCCACTGCAGTTGGACCCAAGATGTTGATTGGCCTTCTTGCAGAGAACAATCCAATTTCTTTTGCTAGCTGTTTTCTGCAATTCTTACTGGTTTGTGTCTTCATAGATATTGAATGCATGCTGCTGGCAGTGATGGCCTTTGATAGGTACAAGGCCATCAGCAATCCCCTGATGTATGCAGCCGACATGTCTAATAGGGTGTGCTACCAATTCTTAACTGTAGTATACCTGTTGGGAACTGTAGATGGTTTCATACATACTACACTGGCATTTAGTTTATGTTTCTGTGGCTCTATTCAGATTAATCAATTCTTCTGTGATTTCCCTGCAGTTTTACTCCTTTCCTGTTCTGACACACAGGTCAATGAACTGGTATTATTCATCCTTTTTGGTTTAATTGAACTAAGCACCATCTCAGGAGTCCTTGTGTCCTATTGTTACATCATCTTGTCAGTCTCAAAGATCAGCTCTGCTGGGGGGAGGCTCAAAACTTTCTCCACCTGCGCCTCCACCACCTAACTGCAGTGGACATTTTCAAGGGGCACAATTACTCTTTATGTATTTTCGGCCAAGTTCTGCTTACTCTCTTGACCAAGACAAAATGACCTCAATATTTTACCTGCTTATTATTCCCATGATGAATCCTCTGATTTACAGCCTGAGGAATAAAGATGTGAAACAAGCCTTGGTTAAACTGAGGAAGAAAAGGTGGTTTTAAGAAAAGTTCTTAAGGTTTTTAAAGACGACTTTATTGTGAGGAACTCACAGGGGGGTGGGAACTTTGACAGGGGAGCGGGTCTGGCTGAAACTGCTTAGAATTTTTAAATGTATGTAAAAAACTAATTCTAATTAAAAAACTCAAAGAATACTTCCATACAGCTAGATTACGGTGCCACTCAAATTCTACAGAAAATAAAATATGTTATGTGGGTTTTGGTTGTATAATACACAATAAAAAGCTTTACTAATATTGAATCTTAATTTACTAAAGTAAATGTGTTATATTCTAATAGAAACTGTTTCAAACATCAAATATTTCATATTTGGTTTTATCCCAAAAATATGTGTTGTTCCATTTATGAAAAGACCATTTGGGTATTTATTTTTTTTAACAAAGACATGCAGAATTACTATTTAGTATCAAAGGACTTTCTGTGTATCTGTCCTATTCAGGACTGTAGTGTGATCCCTCCCTTAGAATTTTAAATTGCATGTTGTTAAAATGGCTATTATTTGTTTCTCCCAGTGTTACGAGTCTAACCTCATACCTAATGGTATTATGGTACCAAAATCCCATGGGGCTCCATACAATTATAACAGTATAATTGACAAACATGGTTTCAATGTCCATAGAAAGGGCTGGGAGAGCTCCCTGACCCTTTACTCGACATGGTTACATCATAATTGGGCCTTCAACATATGCTGATTCTTCTAGATTCCTGATTTTGGATTTCTACCTTTCACAATTGGGATATGTACTTGGAAACAAAACCTAAATATAGTATTTTGCATTAATAGCCCCAACAAAGATGTATAGAACGAAGGCAATCTTGGCAGAAACTTTGGTTAAAATATGTTATAGTAGGGGCTGGAGAGATGGCTCAGCAGTTAAGTGCTCTTGCCGAGGACCTGGGTTCGATTCTTCGCACCCACATGGCGGCCAAGAACCCTCTTTAGTGCCAGATGTAGTGGCAACATGTCTTTAATCCCCGGCAGGCACTTGCAGGAGCAGAAGCAGGGGGATCTCTGTGAGTTGTAGACCCAACTGGTCCTACAGAATGAGTTCCAGGCCAGCTGGGGCTCTAGGGCGAACCCTTTCTCAAAATAAATAAAATACATATATAAAATTAAAAAGACTATGTTAAAGTAGTAAAATAAATGGTGAAAGAGGGACTATCAGTGATTTAGAACATGCAATATTCATCAAATAAACCCACATCCCACTCATATGACAAAATTTATGATAGTATCTTAACAATAATTGGATCCATATAATTGTGTGCATTACTGGTTAAAATGGGATTAATAAGGCAAAAATCCTATATAATATTATCTCTGCTTAAATGTGTTTATTTTTGTTACCTTCAGTTATTTGGATATTTATATGTAATTCATGACTGAAATGGAGGCTCTGGCTGATGCTCTTGGATGCATCAGTCTTAGGTTTCTTCAGTACTGTGGTGCAGAATGTGGAAGGCTTTGGTGTATCATAAAGAACCCTCTCCAGACCTTATTATTTCCTTCTTCTTAGTATCCAAAAACCTCATGTTTTATTTATATCAGTAAGTTATGACTAATGGCAAACTTCATTCTACAATTGTTATATACCAGGAAATAAATGAATGGAGTTTATGTTATAGTTATATTTACACATATTGGCTGTGCCCTTCCTTCTTGCTGCTGAAGATGCTAAGTATAAGAATGAAATATGCTAAAAAAAAGAAAATATGATTGAACGTGGTGGCACACCCCTTTAATCCGAGCTCTCAGGCGGCCAGAAGCAGGCAGATCTATGTGATATTCAAGCCCCAGCTGGTTCTACATAGTGAGTTCCAGGAAGGCGGAGGGTTACTTGGAGACCTTTCTCAAACAGTCCAAAAAATTACAATATGTTAATATTTGGCTATATGTACAACACCATCCAGTCATGGTTATTATATAAAATAGGATCTTACTTAGAAGTGGTTGAGGTATTCTTTCCTGGAGCCAGACTCCATATGAATTGAAAGCCCACTAACACACAATCCCACCATAGTATGGGTTCAAGAGAAGTTTGAAAATGTAAAATCATCCCACAGATTCACAAAATATTTAATATTTCTTGAGTGTTTGTGCTTGGAATAAGAATAGATAGTATTGGATGTGGAGTGCTCCCACTTAGGTTCTGAAGATCTAAAAAGATTATTCCTGTTTTTCTTTGATTTTTTCTTACCTTTCCGGGCAATGAATTAGTGATAGTCACATTTTGTTACGGGGAAGTGGTTACTCTCAGAGGACTTTCATGTCTTATTTTTATACTCACAGATATTTTTTATATCATTCTCTGATTGATTGATAAAATTCCACTATTCCCTGTACTACCAATAACATGGGAACAAGCTGTCAGTTTGACTAGATTATAAGACGACTGATAGTGGGAAACGCCTGTGACTATTTTGAGATGCATTTTCAGAGAGAATTGGCATGATGTAGAGTGAGTCAGAGGAGACTAGACCCACCCTGCCTTTCAGCTGTGCTCTCAGAGGAATGGGGGGGGGGGTAGGAGGAGGAGGATGGACAAGGAAAATAGGCTGTGTCCAGATGTGCTCCTTTTGTTATTGTGACATCATAGCTAGTATCATCAACTGCAGACACCACACTCCATGGTTTGCAGCTTTTCAAAGTGGAGTTGATATCAGAAACCATTTAATATTTTTAGGCCGTTTGCCATGTGATGGGAAATCCTAGGCTCCCAGCTCTTTGGATAGAGCATATGCTATGGCACAGATCAGACAATAATGCAAAAAGGAATGATCATAGTAATGGTGTCTTGTTAATTAGAGTGAGGAGATGTGTTCAAAATTGAAGCTTAGGGGTTAAGGGTAAAGGTTGAAGGATATGGGTATCAATAAGTAAACTTTAATTCCAATCTCAATAAACACCTTGTTTCACTAGCAATCCTGGTTAAAGTTTGTCATTCATCAAAACAGAGTCAAAGGTAAGAGGTGAAAATTACAAATAGTGCAGTTGTGTACTGTTCCCAGGGAAACATACTAAGCTAGGAATTTAATTAATTACATTAGAGTTACAGAAAGGAAGGAACGCAGTCTCAAGAGAATTAAGTCCCAATAGTCCCTAACTGAAAATAAATGTGATCAACTTGTTTTTGACGGTACCCACAGGTAAGAAAAAAAAAAGGCCCTCATCTCAGGTTAGGTTTCTCATGATCACTTGTTAAAAAATGAAGAAACATGTATCATTCTTTTTCAGAATAAGAATAAAGTAAGTGAATAAATGTCATTATTCCTGCTTGTGTTATTAATTGAATTCTGACATAACTTTAAGTGAATTATTCTTGGCCATTTTTTGCCAATTTGATCCATTTTTTTCCCAGAGATTATTAAAAGGATTTAACTTATTTTTGTAATGAGAAACCCCCATTAACACATTTTTCTTCATCCTGGGACCTCTGTGTGGTAAATGTAACTTTGTAATTTGTTTTCGTAATTTTGTTCAAATAATAATAGATGTTACACCTAATAGATAGTAGTATATAATCACTGAAGCTCCGATTTTAAACAACATTAATTTTTACAAACAATTATATATCACAATACACATCTGGGTTCATTTTCTTTGTTTGATTATACAGCTGAAAATTTTTGTTAGAAATAGTATTAAACACCATTTGAGAAACTGTCTATTATCAATAGCTAGGAAAAAATAGTAAATAGGTAAAGGTCTAGACACAAATATCATAAATTAGAGGGATAAATTTTATTTTATTTTTATAATATTTTATTTTATTATTTTAATGTTTTTATGAGGAGTGTTTTGCCTGCATGTGTTGTGAGTGTACTCATGTTGTGCAAAGCCCACAGTGGCCAGAAAAGTATGTCAGATCCACCCCATGGAACTGGGTTAAAGATGGGTTTTATCTGTCATGTGGGTGCTGGCAATTAAACCAGGGTCTTTGGAAGAAGTACAGATGTTCTTATCCCCAGAACCATCTTTCCAGCCTGAACATTATTCTAGATAGATGTTGAGTCAGCTTTGATTTTTGTTTAAAATCTCACAGATTATCACCTTTAAATAATCAGCGTTGAAGATTTTTGAAGATTATCACCTTTTACACTAATCATTGTGATTTATTTTACTATCTGTCTATCTATCTATCTATTCTATCTATCTTCTATCTCTCATCTATCTATCTATCTACAGCTCCCTTTAAATTGAAATAGGGTTCCCTGTAGCCACCAGCTGCCACAAAACAAAAACTTCTCAGGGGAGACCAGCCACCTCCAAATTCAAAGTGGTCTGCCTCTGCCTCTGTCTCTGGGGTGCTGACTAGACTAAAGTTGTGTGCCATCATTCCCAGCCCACTTTATCTCTCTCTCTCTCTCTCTTGACTTTTTTATGCAACAACAGTAGTATGAAAATTCATACCATAGTATGCATACATATTACATATAAACAAGGGCATTAAAACTTATTATAACTCTGAATTTTTTGTTTTTATATGTTATTTTGGTTAAATGGAAAAATGGATTTAAAGTAAAAGCAAAGCAAAATATTGAGTGTAATCTCTGGTTGCCACTGTTTTAATTGTCAAAGATTTTATCATTTGGCGAAGGTGAGTAGTGAAAATTTGTGAATTTGGAGGGCCTTTCTAATACGTATATAAGTTGTATTAATTAGTTATTTTTATACTTAGTAAGCACTTGAAAACCACAAAATTACCATAACTATACCATAATTGTATGAATTTTTGAGTACTCTGTGCTAATATAATTTTTATTAATTAGTATTTATACTTTAGTAAATACTTTGACAACCACAAAAAAGTACATAAGGGTCTACCTTTATAATTTGATAATTATTGGTCCCTATTTATAGTAACTCTAGTAATATAAAATTGTGAAACTACAAACTTATCATTTAAGAGGACAAAAAGATCCAGTCTTTTATTTTATTTTTGTCTTTTAATTTTTAATTTCCTTTATATCATATGGATATTAATATTCAGCATTATTTTATTCAAATCCAGTATCTAATACTGAGTGATAGAGGGAAAGCAAAGTCAAATAGTTTATGGAGTATTTACACAAATATTTCCCAATTTGCATCAACCTACTGTATCACTGTTTATTTTTTTTCTCTTGATATCCTTATAAAACTGCATATTATATGGGCTAAATTCTTAGTGGACATTTCAGAATTAATGTGTTCCTAAAATTATGTGCAAAGGATACTGAAAAATACCACACTGTAATAGTCATTTTGTTGATGTGTTTTGTAACATTTAGATCATGAACAAAGAATGGACAGCAGAAACTGCTCCTCATTTCCTGAATTTCTTCTCTTGGGAATCACCAACAAGCTGGGCATAAACGTCATATTATTTGCTGTGTTTCTGGTTGTTTATTCCACTATTCTGCTGGCAAATGTGGGAATGATCATGTTGATCAGAATGGACCACCAGCTTCACACACCAATGTACTTCTTCCTCAGCCACCTCTCCCTCTCTGACCTCTGCTATTCCACTGCTGTTGGGCCCAAGATGCTAGTGGGCCTTCTTGCAGAGAACAATCCAATTTCCTTTATAGGCTGTTTTCTTCAGCTCTTAATTGTCTCTATCTTTATAGATATTGAGTGCATGTTGCTGGCAGTGATGGCCTTTGATCGGTACAAAGCCATCAGCAATCCTCTGCTATATGCAGTAGACATGTCTAGTAGCGTGTGCTACAAATTCTTAACTGCAGTATACCTGGTGGGAACTGTAGATGGTTTCATACATACTACATTGGCATTCAGCTTGTGTTTCTGTGACTCTACTCAGATTAATCACTTTTTCTGTGATTTGCCTCCAGTTTTACTCCTTTCCTGTTCTGACATACAGGTGAATGAACTTTTAGTATTCATTCTCTTTGGTTTCATTGAACTGAGCACAATCTCTGGAGTCCTTGTCTCTTACTGTTACATCCTCTTATCAGTCTTTAAAATCAGCTCTGCTGGGGGGAGGTTTAAAGCTTTCTCCACCTGTGCTTCCCACCTAACTGCAGTGGCCATTTTCCAAGGAACTATGCTCTTCATGTATTTCAGACCAAGTTCTTCTTATTCTCTTGACCAAGACAAAATGACTTCAATCTTTTACCTACTTATTATTCCCATGATAAATCCTCTGATTTATAGCCTAAGAAACAAAGATGTAAAAGATGCCTTGGTTAAATTTAGAAGCAAATGGTGCCTTTATGGAAAATGATTTTAAATATTACATTAATCATTCTATATTGAGAGTTATAGTGTTGCTATTGGACAATTCACCAAATTAGTAATGTCATTTTTTTAAAAATTTACTAAATTGTTAGTAGGAACGTACAAAAATAGTGAGATATTTCAGACTTCCAAATGTATCAGACCCTTTTACTATGGTTTTCAAAAAACAAGTTGTAGAGTTTCATTAAAAAAGGCTTTTTTAAAAGGCGGGTGTGGTGGTGCCTGCTTAATCCTAGCACTTGGGAGGCAGAGGCAGGCGGATCTTTGTGCAGTTCAAGGCCAGCCCTGGTCTACAGAGGGAGTTTCCAGGACAGCTGAGCGCTACAAGGAGACCCTGTCTCGAAAAGACCAAAAAAAACAAAAGTTTCTTTAAAAGATTGTTTATGTTGCACATTTGTTTTGTTCAGTATCTCATTCAATTTAATTACATTATATATGAACAAATTTTGCAAGTTTTGTGCTCTAAAATTTTCTGATAAATGCAGTACTTTACATAATGATGATGCTTATATACCATTGCAATTAAATGTTATTTATTATTCATCCATGCACCATCACATATACATGCACATATGAAAATAAAAAAATGAAAAAAAAATACATTACAAACTTATTTAGAAAAACACTATCATCCAATTAGCAGAGCATTTCTGTCCGAATGGAATTATTTGTACTTCATATTATAAGCAGCGGTCCACATTGATCCCACTCTTGTTAGGCCCCATCGTTATTTTGTTGTTATTACTAACCCTAGGACCAGGTATACCAAATAAGTTCGTCACCTCTATGAGACAAAGATTGGGGGCAATTCAGCTGACAACCTTAAGAACATATTATACCCTACTTGATCCACACCACTTAAATGGCCAATGTAATGATGGACACTTCTGTCTAAGCTAGACAGGAGAGACCAAGGTTGGCCTCTCAATTAACAAGAGAAATGGGGGAAATGAAGGGCAATGATGTTAAAAACATATTTGCTGACCATCCAAGGCCTCCATTCTAAACAAGGGAGAACGAGGGAGACACTGCCACCCTTACCATAAGGTTAAAATAAAGTGCTAGGCGGAGACTGTTAGGGATCATGATAAACATGGTTTTTTTGAAATAACAGTGGCAGCTGGTGAGGGCAAAGGCCAGATAAGCACGTTTTATACAATAACCCAACAATCTCAAGAACTGTATGTTTTCGCACACAAACACATCCAGGAATATACCATGAATCCTGCCCCCCTTCACCCCTGCCCTTCGCGTTCTTACAAGCCCTCCAGACCCACAGCCTACCCCCATGCGTACTTTTGCTGAGTTATACAAGCCCCACAATCCTGGAACACCAAGACATGGAAAACCCCCTGCTATGGTTTTTTCCTTTAAAAAGAGTGCCTGTAAGGAGCCTCAGGGCTCTCCCCAGGCCTGCTGCACCAGGTGTGGGGACAGCCAGGGCTCCAGCTTGCTGATTAAAAGATTAACTGCCTTTGCATCAGTATTGCATCTCCTGGTGGTCTGTGAGGGTCTTGGATTCAGGGCACAACAATATCTACACATCTGCATATTTGTATATAGGAAGCAATGATTCAGTGAGCTGATGAGTAATGAAGCCTTGAATAGGAGAGGTCCATGCTAGTTAGAATTCAAAACAGGATTATCCTGGTAAAGTAACAAACAGCTGTATCAAGGACAATGGTATACAATCCTTGTGTGCTCAGTTTACCAACCATTCAAGGCTCCATATTTTTCTTTTTCTTCATTCCAGCCCAAGTGATATGATGCTCTATGATCTGAGACATTCACATCCTTAAACGGTTATTTAATGTTATCCTTTATCTTAAACATGTAACTGTTTTAGAGTTCTAAATAATGTTTTTCCCCTGAAACAATGTGTTCCATTTTTTTTAATCTGAGACAGAAAAAGGGACAAATATCTAATCATTAAGTGAAAATGTCCAGAAGATACAATTTTAATTTGCATAAAAATATTACTAAAGCATTGTTAACTGGACTTATGGTGTTTGCAACAGATGCATGTACATGAATATGGATACACTATATAACTTTAAGTAGTACATACAATGTTGATAATAAATACAATGAATCAATAGACAAATAAAAATTGAGTTTCTGAGAAGCAAGCAGCATTCTTGTAATTTCCTTAATTTTGCCTCTTATATCTTCTGTGCTTTTTTTCTGAGGGATAAAAGCATTGGATCAGCTTCTTGAGAATGTGCATATCAGGTCCTCAGTTTGAATGTCTACATAAGACACAATAGCCTTATTTTCCCTTACAATTCAGGATGCTAAAAGACCCTGAACTTTGAGGTGTCCTGTTGCTAGCAGAAGTATCAAATTATATCCTGTCTCTAGTCTTTATCCCTGAAATAGGAACACTGATTTTGGAGGTGGTGAGCATCCTATTGAAATGTGTGTGCATTTTCAGAGAATGCATCTTTTCAGGGAAGTCATTTCTCTCCATAAGATGTCTTGCTCATTTGCTTAGGAAAATTGTGTACATTATTTGTGGTTTCATTGAGTTAATTAGCTTGTGTACCTTTTTGGTAGTATTGTTACATATGCTAACAGTCATAAAAACACACTGTTGTTATGAAATGCTTGCAGTTTTGTTACAAAGATTTGTCTAAGCTCATGATTGTACATACAACCCCCTCCAGCTGGATGGTGGGAGCTTGGGCTGTGTGGGTTTGGGCATAGCTGCTTGCAAATTGGTTTTACATGAAGGATGCTTGGACTCATAACTTATTATTTATTATTAAAATTGAAATACAAAGAATGAAAGAAAAAAATGATAAAATAAAATGTTAAATACTAAAAAAAAAAAAAAAAACAGTTTTGTCTAAGCCAAACCCAGGTCAACATATTTAGTAAACTACATAGTGAAACTTACATATAATGTGTAATGAATAATTATTCTGTGTGCTGTTCAAATGAATGTATTATAAATAAATTTTAAAAATGCTCATTAACTGACATTCGCCTTCTTTATTATTGTTTCCTACCAAAATAGTTAGTGAACCTTGTTTTCCATTAAAACAGCACAATGGAATAATATTAAACCTAATGGTCCATAGTTAGGGCCAGACAATTATTTTCTCAGACTTTGAGAGTACCTAGATGCCTATATTATTAGTGTTAGGGCACTCAATGTTAAAAATAACCCTTTCATTAAAAAGTCTTCTCACTTGTTTGATATCTTAATTGACAATATTTTAATATTTGCATAAGTCAAATATTCCATCTAAAATAAATACATATCTCTTTAGAAATTTAATTATTTACTACCAGTGTTAGTGCAGGTGCTTCCCCCAAAGTTTTTTTTTTTTTTCTTTTGTTTGTTCTTCTTTTTTGCACACAAATTCTCCCTGTAGCCAGAGCGGCTATAACTCACTATGTAGACCGGTTGCTCCTTACTCCACCTGCTCTTGTCTTAAGTACCCCATGCCAGGATCAATTCTCAGGATTTGAAGGAGAAGTTTTAAAAGATTCTCTTCTAATGATGAATGAGAATTGCAGTGTAGTGCATGATAGCTAAAGAATGGATTAGGAAAATAAAATGAGGCATATGTATATGGACAAATCCTACTGAAAGAATTAATCATACTGGATGAATTAACCCAGACCCAGAAATTAAAAAAAACGTCCCAGGTTCTTCCTCATGCTGTGATCCTAAGCAAAAATGACCAGAATATATGAACTCCGATGGATGGGGGGAGGTGTTGCTATGGGGAGGGTTGCAAATGGAGAAGGGGTTATAAAGGCAATTAAGACTGATTGAGATGTTATATATTAAGTTCACAAAAATATCAATATTTTTAAAAGAACAGTAACTGAAGTAAAAAAAAAAATCTTTAGATTATTTTATTTAACTTGTAGAACCACAGGAATGTAGCGCTTGCGTGAGGGTTAGTAGAACGATTCTTAAGGGGGGAGATGATGATAGATATCGGTGACATCAAAGTGGGAAATCAGGGCTGGAGAGCTCCAGCGGTTAAGAGCGCCGACCATTCTTGCAAGGGACCCGGGTTCGACTCCCCAGCACCCACATGGCGGCCCAGAGTCGTCTGAAACTCCCAATTTCAGGCGAACTCCAGCTCCAGGGGAATCCGAGACCCTCTTCTGACTTCCACGGGCATTGCACGACATGGTGCGCAGACCTGCAGCAGACAGTACATTCATACACAAACAGAAATAAAAAGTAAAAAAAAAATAAACAACAAAAACAAAGTGGGAAATCAAATAATGGGAGAATAAATGGGGGGCGGGAGTAGGATTGAAGGACAGAAAGGGACGGTAGATACAGTACGGAGAGTGTTGGCAGGAAGAATAACTAACACTATGTTTGCTTTATAAATGCATATGGAAATCCTTATGGCTTCTTGTTGAGGGGTTTAAAAAAATAACTAATTCTTGTCTAGTCTTTTATGAGACTTGAAAAGATAATGGTGACGCTTGTATTATTTTGTGTGTGTGCACTAGCGTATACTCATCGGTTTGTTCTGGTTAGCTTCAGTGGCCAACTTGAAATACTTGGAAGAGGAACCTCAACTGAGGATTAGCTCCATCAGATTGGTCTATCACCAAGTCTGTGGGACAATTGCTAGATTTCTAATGGATGTTGGAAGGCTCTGCTCACTGTGGACGTGCCTGTGGCTATGTAAGAGAGTTGCTGAGCCAGGGGAGCAAGCTAGTACATTGTTCTTCTGGGCTCCGCTTCTGTTCCTGCCTCTAGTTTTCCATCCTGATTAAGTTCCTGTCTTGACCTTCTTCAATAACCAATTATTGGAAGAACTAAAATGCAATATAAAAAAATAAAAAAAACAGGCCATGGTGGCCACACGCCTTTAATCGTCAGCACTCAGTGAGGCAGTGGCAGTGGATCTTTGTGACTTCAAGGCCGGCCTGGTCTACAGAGTGAGTTCCAGGCCAGCTGGGGCTACAGGGGAGACACTGTCTTAAAAAGACAAAATTAAAAAATAAAAAAAATAGGATGTAATAAACATTCTTCCCAAAATTAATTTGGGTCTGACTGTTTTGTTTCAGCAATAGAAAGCAAGTTAGGACACAGAATTTATGCTATTTTCTGTCACATATGTTTATCATTTACTGGAAAAAAAAATTTATTAAAATTAATTCAAAAAAAATTCATTATCACAAAGGAAAGTGTGAATAAGTATACTATTGATATTTAGAATAGGGAGTATTAGTGACCACATATAAATACACACATATGGAAATAAATCATGTCTTATAAAATGTGAGTCACAACACAGACAACCAGAAATATCCTCTACAAGATTCAATGTTATATAATCTTGGGCTCATTTAATTTATGTTCTTCTATGTCCAAAATTTGTGTGATATGGAACATCATTTTAAAGCCAGAATAATGAAAGTGAAATATTCAGGTAAGAAAAGTGTAATGCAATTATTTTTTATCTTATTATTTTTATGTGTATGAGTGCACTGTCTGCATGTATGTTAAGGCACCTGTGTCATGCAATGCTGCAGGTGTCAGAAGAGTCGGGTCGATTCCCCTGGAAACTGGAGTTAAAGATGGTTCTTAGCCACATGTGGGTGCTGGGAATCGAACCCGGGTCCTCTACACGAGAGAGATGGTGCTCTTAACCGTGAGCCCCTCTCTCCAGTCCACCCAAATTGTAATGCATTATATTTCAAACTGACAGCCTTTCATTCTGTTCCCTTTTGTTAAGTTGAAGGATGAAATCTTGCCGAGGGTAAAAAGATAGGCTGTGTATAATGTCCCCATTCTTCTACAACAATACAACCCTGGTTATCACATTTTTGCTGAATATAACATTAAAATTTAAAAAAAAATTCTCATATAACAAGGGACATGTTGTCTTAAGGTACAGACTGCTTTAAATTTCTTGTTTTATTTTATATTTAGAGATTTTTTTTGCCTTTTCATCATAATGTGTCACAATTTATTTTGGAACTTTATTAAGATGAGTTACTCTAGATTCAAATAAATGCCTATAGGATTCCAGAAGTTTCCTTATTCCTACTAAAGATCACATTTTATTTTGTAACATCCAGTTCCTAATGAAAATAAAACTGATATTAGAATTTAAAATGTATGATGACATATAAGGAGCTAAGCTAAATGTTATATAAAAGCACATTTCTATGAATTGAGATATACACTTATGTCTCTATTCAAACTTCCTACTTATATATCCACCGTCATCATGTATCTACAGGAACATTTTAATTTTTCATTTTAGTTGAACTTTTACCAGCCTATGATACAGATAATAATTAACATCACATCTTTATTATCCATCTGGACTTGGGGGAGAACACACAGAAGATATTTAATGGAAAGAGCAACATATGAGATTGAGAAAGACGAAGTTTGTTGCAGGAAGGGAAGAAGAGTGAATAAGGTATTGGCACCACTATCAAAAGATATAGTTCAGTCTCATTGTCTGGCTTTACTAGATTATACAAAGCCAATGGTTAATGCTACATCATTAAAAGTTCACTCACCTGCCTGGAAATATGTGCAGCAGAGGCAGCCATATGCCTGTATATTCCAATCTAATTGGCTATTGGCTCTCTCCTTGGAGGAATAACCCACGGTGATGCCACAAACTTACCTGCTCTAATGGTTAGGGATGTTATAAGCCACAGTGAACCCTGTCACATTTAACAGAAAAAAATGTAATTCATGGATTAACATACCATCCAAACTCTGTGTCTATGCCAAAGAACCCTACCATAACTATTAGTACTGTTTAAATACCTATATATTATTGCTTGTGCTTCATTATAGGACAAAAGGTTATTCCTGGACAAAACTGTCAGCCCATGAAAAGAAACAGCCAGAATTGACCAGAGTCCAAGACAACAGCTCCAGAGAAGTAGACTTTTGCTTCTCATCCACCTGTGCCCCTTTTCTAAGCCTAGGGAACAATCTGTGGAAGAGGGTCGTGGTGAATGTAAGGGCTGCGATTGGGGTGAATGGTGAAACTACAGCAATATAGTCCTGGACACTCATTACTTGATTGAACATCAACTTGTTGACATACAAGACCCCCCCCCGCTGGTGGTGGGACCAGGGCTGTGTGGGTTTTGGGCACAACTGCCTGCAAATTGGTTTTACATGAAGGATGCTTGTACTCATAAATTATCCTTATGCTAAAAAATGAAAAAAAAAAAAAGAAAACTGAGCGAAGATGCAGACAGTTATGGCAGAATGCATGATCTGGGATGGGGTGGGTGGGGGGAAGGGACCCCTTTTCATCAAACCCTTGCAATTCAAATCTTAAAACTAACTATGGGAAAAGATTTGTTTGTTCCAACAGGACAAAACGTCACCAACTTAACGGCTGAGAAAGAAAAGATACAGGTTTGCATTGAGTAGGATGTACCAAAAAGTGGCAACGGAAAGGCTGACCCGTCTGAACATTCAAAGGAAGAAAAGCCTCAGATTGCCATAAACATCGAACCCCTCTGTGGATCCTACATGTAACAACTAGTTATAATGAGTC
Organism: Rhizomys pruinosus; assembly: GCA_009823505.1. Lineage (NCBI taxonomy): Eukaryota > Metazoa > Chordata > Mammalia > Rodentia > Spalacidae > Rhizomys > Rhizomys pruinosus. The sequence goes on from VZQC01004410.1 coordinate 553,020, forward strand.
CTAATGAAACTTACCTTCTAGGTGCCACAAAGGTTCTGATATGAGAGACTTCCTTGCCTTCCCACCCATAGAACAAGGAGAAATATGACAATGATGAGGTCGCTCCCCAACTGTAAATTGGAGACAACTATTGTAGAGGTAATCTCTTATAAAACCGGTAAAACTGCTTTCTTTAATTGACTACTAGACATGGGAACTGTGGAAGGGATTACTCTCTGTTCAGAACCAAATATAATACTAAAGTCCTAGGGCTATGCACTCAGGCAAAATATATTAATACAGGAGCTCTGACATCAGCAATGGATTGTTCTACCAGGTGGATGTTGGCCAGGGGATCCAAGGCCCCACAAAAGGTAAGGGCTCCTTGCCTCTAAGTTGGGATACCTACAGGAGGAGAGGCAATAAGACCCTGCTGCCGAAGACCTGATGTTAACATGGGAGGGATGTATTGAGACCACACATGCAAGTGTACAGATGGCCTCTGGAATGCCAGAGAGTGTTACCAAAGGCCACTAAACCAATAAAGCAAATATGGGTCTCCCTGAGTCAAGCAAGACTCCACCGTCAGCACCAGCTACACCTCACCTGCCTGGAAATACTGTGCAACAAACTGATTTTTTAATATAATCTTGTGAACCAAGCTAATCTTATGTTTTGAGACTATGTAAAACCATATATCCCTTCAAGGAAAAAGAAATATAATCAGTCATACAATGATCCTGACATAAGTAACCCCTACAACCTAATCTGAGATCATAGCTTTAATCTTATACCATGTTCCTTTTCTGTGATTCAGTTATGGCCCTGACATATGTATACAGGCATGAGATGTGACAGTGATGTGGTCAGAAAAATCTCTTCCCTCTGTAAAACTGTTTTCCAAGATTATTCATATCTTTCTCATACCATGCTTCATGTGTTACAATAAACAACAGAGGAACCCTCTGGTAGGGAGATTTGACTAGCCTAGGATAGAATAGAGTAGATTAAAACAGATGAAGAGAATAGAATTCAGTTCTGAGAGAAATCAGAGCAAAATTGGGCCAATTCAAATACTCCAAGAGGAATGTTTCTCGTTATTTCGGCAACACCATAATAAATATTATTAATATAATATGATATAATAATATAAATTTCCCTACAAATGTTACTGACTCCCACTTGATTATTTACCATTGTTTGGGGTAATGTTTATTCAGGTGATGAATGCATATATTAATAAACTTATTATTGAATATTCATTTTATTTTCCCATTAGGTTGTTTATATTTTGTACAAACAGTAAGTTCTTATGATTTCTATGTGTATAAGTAATGTAGTGAATAATACTACACTACAAATTTTACAATAATTAGAAAGAGTGATTTTGAATTCTGAGTCACAAATATTACATAACTGAGATGGTGAAAATGCTAACTAATATGATTGATCTTTTATGATATTCTCAAAACTAGTTTTTTAAATTAGTATTGCTTTTTATAAAGAACATTACATTGAAAAACTTTGTTTTTTTGTTTTTTTAATTTTTTTATTTATTTCTGTATGTGTATGAATGTACAGTCTGCATGTAGGTCTGTGCACCCATGTAGTACAATGCCACGGAGGTCAGAAAAGGGTGTCAGATTCCCCTGAAACTGGAGTTCTCCTGGAACTAGAGTTTAAGACGGCTCTCAGCCACCATGTGGGTGCTGGGGACCGAACCCAGGTCCTCTGTAAGAGCAGTCGGTGCTCTTAACCTCTAGGCCATCTCTCCAGCCCTACATTGAAAAACTTTGTATAGGTTGGAATATTTTTCAACAGAATGAATGCCAGCTTCACATATAAATTAAACAGTATGTGTTAGCTTGTTAGAACAGTTTTTATCTCCCTATAATCAAAAATTATCATAGACATATAGAACTGAATATTTAATTTCTAAAATAAAATTACATAATTTTAGCTTGAAAATTATATGTGTTTACTATATCAGTTTATTTATTAAAGTATTTTTCCAGACCTTTTTATTTATTTATTTATTTATTATTTATTTATTTATTATTTATTTTTGGTCTTTTTGAGACAGGGTCTCCCTGTAGTCCTAGCTATCCTGGAGCTCACTATGTAGACCAGGCTGGCCTTGAACTCAGAGAGATCCACTGTTTCTGCCTCCTGAGTGCTGGTATTACAGGAGTGTGCCAACACTCTCTAAGATAAACTAGATGAGATGTTTTATATTTTCTATGGAGCATAGGTGAAGTTACACTGGGGTTGTAGAGTAGTAACAGAAAAATGTAAAACCTCTTGGTTTCTGGAAATGGGAGAGATCCAACATGAAGGCCTGGTGGGCCAGGACCACACCTGGCCTTCAAAGGAGCCGAAAAATCCACTCTAGAGAATAGGTTCTCCCAAGACTAAAAACTGCAAATGACTGAGACCTCCCCTTCACCAGCATAAACCAAAAACAAAGCAGAGTCACATCTGTGCAGCTATTCCAGTCAGAAGGAACTAAGGGAGCTGGCCAGCAGCCGGAAGACCTTCATTCCTCACTCTGCCTACCATAAGAGGACTATGGGCTCCAAAGCTACAGGCCCATATTAGGAATCACTTTGCAGCTCATAGAAGAGGAACACAACCTGGGGAAAGACAACAGCTACAGGTTTATATAAAGAGGCCACAGCTCAAGCTCAAGAGAAGGACCACAACCCTTGCTGTGGGAGGGCCTACAGCTCCTGTTTTGATGGATTATAGTTTCATATTCATAGTAGGTCACAAATCTAGTTTATGGGAGGGAACTACAGCTCCAGCTCACAGGATAGGACACAAATCTGCCTCATGGAAATGGGTAACATGCATTCATGACTCTTAAGATCACATATACCAGGTAATTAACAGTTTTGTCAATTTAAGAAAAAAAAAAGATTTTTCTGAAGCATGAGCAGACTTTCCCCTTTATAGACTGGACACTGACTGAAGTCCCATTACTGACTCTCCAAGACCTCCCTGAACAGGAAGTTTGGTGACCCACATTTGCAGGACATTTGAAGAGATACCCCCATGCATAACCCCCTAAGGCTTGGTTGACCTCTGAGGGCAAGGAACGGTTATCCCTTAGGTCCCTAGGCCAAGTTGGTATGGATGTTAAATATGGGCCGTAAGCACCCAGAAAGGCTAATTTGCACCAGCATATTGCATTGCACCTATATTCAAATTGTATCCTTTGGAAACAAACTGCATGTTATTTCCATATCATATTTCTTGATTCACATCTTTCCCTTTTAATCCCTTATTACTCTAAAAGATGCACATACACCCTCCATCATATACCAAAAACCCAAGGTCTGAAAATAAATGTTAGGTCAACTCTAGAACCTGTTTAGGTATTCACAATGCAAGAGCACAGTTGTCTTTAGATCATGAGGAATATAACATTAACATTGATCCATTTGTCTTACAACTAGGTACTTGGTACTAGCATCCACAGATGAGGGATACCACTCATCTTTTTTTTTTTTTTTTTTTTTTTTTTTTTTTTTTTTTTTTTTTTTTTTCCTGAGATTGTGTTATTTCACTTAGCAGCCTGGTCCTGCAGACCTGATTTTGTCCTCCAGTGGATGGAACTGGTGAAATGAAAAGCCGAAAGAGCAAGGTGCTCCAACGCTTCTCTCCCCACAAAAACCCTGAGAGACCCCTGAGGACCAGATCCTTAGCTGACCTTGAGAAAACAAAACCTTGGTTATCTGGACTGTGTGGCCTTAAGCATCCAAAAGGAAAGTACAACCAGAAAAAATAATCAGTAAGACCAGAGAAAACTGTACTGCAGACATAAAACTTCTTAGTAAAAGACAAAAAGAACAAAAAGAGAGAATTTTGTTTGGCCTGTCTTCAATTCTTACTGGCAAGTGCATCTACCCTGTGGCTGACACCACTTTTGGCACTCCTCAAACACATGAGACACAGATTTTTAACCTTCCAATATGGACTAATGACTCATGTCACTCCAAGAACCCTCCAAACCTTCAATGCCAGATGGGGACTACTGAGATACCCAGATTGTGGATTAAACAGCTAAGGGGATTTCGGCCTCATCAGAATATAGGCTGCCATTTTTGGACTGCCTGGGCTGTATCATGGAGGCCAGTGCAGGTGTATCAAGACAGGATGCATACTTACTGGACTTCATTCGTGGGACCATGGTAGGGAAAGACCCCAATGTGGAGCAAAAGTGCAATAGGATTGATGGTTGTTTTGGGTTTGCCAAGGAGGAAACTTTGAGCACTTCCTTAAGGAAACTATGACATCTTTTAGGAAAAAAAATCCTCCAATTCAAGTGAAATGTGTATATATCTATATCTATCTATATCTATCTATCTATCTATCTATCTATATCTATCTATCTATATCTATATCTATATCTATATCTATATATCTATATCTATATATAGATAGATATAGATATAGATATAGATATAGATATAGATATAGATATAGATATAGATATAGATATAGATATAGATATAGATATAGATATATATAGATATATCTATATATATAGATATCTCTATATATCTATATATATATAGATATATATCTATATCTATATATATATAGATATAGATATATAGAGATATAGATATAGATAGATATATAGTAGCAATACCAATTGGAGAGAACAAAAACAAAAGAACTGAAAAAAGAACTCTGGAAAGACTCAGAAAAAGATTCAGAACATGTATGGCAGAGTGCAGGGACTCTGGTGGGGTGGGGGGCATGGAAAGGGAAGTGACTCTAGATTTGGTTGAGAAATGAAGTAAGACTTATGGAAAAAGTTTAATAATAAAAAATTTGAAAAAAGCTAAGTGACTGAATTTAGAAATGCCTGAGGCTGCACTGCCCCTTTGCTACTTTCTTTAATATGTTGACTTTAGCTAGAAGTTGTAAGTCACTAAGAATATTCCTGGGTCCTCTGTCTTGACTCAAGCTACTCTCTCTCTTTTCTCTCTCTGCTTCCTGTGGACCATGAACTGAGTTGGTTCTGCCACATGTTACCACTACCAGGGTAGGTATTCTGCCTCAAAAAAGACACTGTATCTCCATAGTTAAGGAACCATGACATGAAATCTTTGAAGCTGTAAGCCAAATAAATCCTTTCTCCTTTAAGAAAATCCAGGTATTTGTCACAGTGCCTAGGCAGTCAAGCATATTATATGCCTAAAAATGGAACAAACATCTAATTTCCAAAGTGGCTGAAACATTTTACATTTCCTCTGCCAGTGAATAAGTGTGCCCCTTTCAGCAATTCCTTACCAGCATTTATCATAGTTTGGGAATTTGTTCTTGGAGATTCTAATTAAAGTAAAATCCAATTCCCAAGTATTTTTAATTGGTCCCAGATGCCTAAATATGTTGAACATTTAAAATTTTATGTCTCAGCCATTTGCATTTCATCCTTTGAGCAGTTGTTTAATTCATTCCTAATTTTGAATTGTTTTTATGTTTAGATTTTTTAAGTTCATTTCTCATGATATATACTAATCTGTCAAATGTCTGGCTGGTAACTGTGTGTGTGTGTGTGTGTGTGTGTGTGTGTAAGAAGGTGTAATGATGGTAATTTTTCATTGTGGAAGGAGCGGGACAGTCAGAAAGATTGTAAGAGGCAGGGATGGCAGATGGCTGTAAGGAAATAACATTTTATGGCCACAATAGGGCAGTTGCACATATGAAATCACAGTGCTTGTGACAACATGCACACAGTCTGTGCAAACCAAGTGTGATATCACTTCAGCATGACTCTGGGTGTGGGTCTGCTTTCTGTATATAAAAATATTGTCATTAGCCAGGCATGGTGGCTCACGCCTTTAATCCTAGCACTTGGGAGGCAGAGGCAGGCTGAGCTTTGTGAGTTCAAGGCCAGCCTGGTCTACAGAGTGAGTTCCAGGACAGCTGGGGCTACAGGGAGATCCTGTCTCGAAAAGAAAAAAAATAAATAAATAAAGAAGAGAGAGACTAACAATTTTTTATAATTAAGCATTCACAATGCATGTCTTTTTTAGCATGATAAAAGCCAGATACACACAAATACACACATACAACTTATATTTAATAATCAGAGGTTTCAAGTATCCCATGACTACATGCCTGCCCAGTTCTTAACTCATGAGCTAAGGACCAGTGTCTCTAGTGATATCTATGCGCTGTTAAGATGTCTCACCCCATGAAGTCATCAAGCTGGAGGCAGGAAAGTGAAGTCAGGAGAGTTCTTACATTAGACTGCTTGAATAACATCCTACCTTTGACGTTAAACTGGTGTTAAACAAGCATGCTACATCATTTCCTTGTATCTCAGTTTCTTCATCTATAAATGGGCAGAAATCAACCCTCAATTCCTAAGTTGTGGGCACCAACTGTGTAATTAAGTCAGCACTAAAGACTGTCACACGTTATTACTGAACGGAGCTCACTTGCAAGGGTTTTCCTTACTAATCCAAGGAGACTTTGTATAGTTTCATAAAAAGTGGCATATGATAATCTATATTTTCCAAAAACACTAAATGCCTCAAACACACACACACACACACACACACACACACACACATATNATTATCAAAGAGAAATGGGGGGAAATCGAAGGGCAATGATTTTAAAAACATATTTTGCTGACCATACCAAGGCCTCCATTCTAAACAAAAGGGGGAGAACGAGGGAGAACTGCCACCCTATACCATAAGGTTAAAAATAAAGCTGCGGGAAGACTGTGTAGGGATCATGATAAACAGGTTTTTTTGAAATAACAGTGGCAGCTGGTGAGGGCAAAGGCCAGATAAGCACGTTTTATACAATAACCAACATCTCAAGAACCTGTATGTTTTCGCCCACCCAAACAATTCCAGGATATATACCATGAATCCTGCCCCCCTTCACCCCTGCCCTCAGCGTTCTTACAAGCCCACCAAACCCACAGCCTACCCCCATGCGTACTTTTGCTGAGTTATACAAGCCCCCCAATCCTGCGAACACCAAGACATGGAAACCCCCTGCATATGGTTTTTTCCTTTAAAAAGAGCACCTGTAAGGAGCCTCGGGGCTCTCCCCAGGCCTGCTGCACCAGGTGTGGGGGACAGCCAGGGCTCCAGCTTGCTGATTAAAAGATTAACTGCCTTTGCATCAGTATTGCATCTCCTGGTGGTCTGGTGGGGTCTTGGATTCACCCCCCCCCCCCCCCCCCCCCCCCCCCCCCCCCCCCCCCCCCTCCCCCCCCCCCCCCCCCCCCCCCCCCCCCCCCCCCCCCCCCCCTTTTTTCCCCCCCCCCCCCCCCCCCCCCCCCCCCCCCCCCCCCCCCCCCCCTCACCCCCCCCCCCCCCCCCCCCCCCCCCCCCCCCTCCCCCCCCCCCCCCCCCCCCCCCCCCCCCCCCCCCCCCCCCCCCCCCCCCCCCCCCCCCCCCCCCCCCCCCCCCCCCCCCCCCCCCCCCCCCCCCCCCCCCCCCCCCCCCCCCCCCCCCCCCCCCCCCCCCCCCCCCCCCTTTTTTTTTTTTTCCCCCCCCCCCCCCCCCCCCCCCCCCCCCCCCCGGGCACAAACAATATCTACACATCTGCATATTTGTATATAGGAAGCAATGATTCAGTGAGCTGATGAGTAATGAAGCCTTGAATAGGAGAGGTCCATGCTAGTTAGAATTCAAAACAGGATTATCCTGGTAAAGTAACAAACAGCTGTATCAAGGACAATGGTATACAATCCTTGTGTGCTCAGTTTACCAACCATTCAAGGCTCCATATTTTTCTTTTTCTTCATTCCAGCCCAAGTGATATGATGCTCTATGATCTGAGACATTCACATCCTTAAACGGTTATTTAATGTTATCCTTTATCTTAAACATGTAACTGTTTTAGAGTTCTAAATAATGTTTTTCCCCTGAAACAATGTGTTCCATTTTTTTTAATCTGAGACAGAAAAAGGGAAAATAATCTAATCATTAAGTGAAATGTCAGAAGTTACAATTTTAATTTGCATAAAATATTCCTAAAGCATTGTTAACTGGACTTATGGTGTTTGCAACAGATGCATGTACATGAATATGGATACACTATATAACTTTAAGTAGTACATACAATGTTGATATAAATACAATGAATCAATAGACAAATAAAAATTGAGTTTCTGAGAAGCAAGCAGCATTCTTGTAATTTCCTTAATTTTGCCTTTATCTTCTGTGCTTTTTTTCTGAGGGATAAAAGCATTTGGATCAGCTTCTTGAGAATGTGCCATATCAGGTCCTCAGTTTGAATGTCTACATAAGACACAATAGCCTTATTTTCCCTTACAATTCAGGATGCTAAAAGACCCTGAACTTTGAGGTGTCCTGTTGCTAGCAGAAGTATCAAATTATATCCTGTCTCTAGTCTTTATCCCTGAAATAGGAACACTGATTTTGGAGGTGGTGAGCATCCTATTGAAATGTGTGTGCATTTTCAGAGAATGCATCTTTTCAGGGAAGTCATTTCTCTCCATAAGATGTCTTGCTCATTTGCTTAGGAAAATTGTGTACATTATTTGTGGTTTCATTGAGTTAATTAGCTTGTGTACCTTTTTGGTAGTATTGTTACATATGCTAACAGTCATAAAAACACACTGTTGTTATGAAATGCTTGCAGTTTTGTTACAAAGATTTGTCTAAGCTCATGATTGTACATACAACCCCTCCAGCTGGATGGTGGGAGCCTTTGGCCCTGTGTGGTTTGGGCATAGCTGCTTGCAAATTGGTTTTACAGAGGATGCTTGGACTCATAACTTATTATTTATTATTAAAACATTGAATAAAAAAAGAAAAAAAATGATTAAATAAAAGTTAAATACTAAAAAAAAAAAAAAAACAGTTTTGTCTAAGCCAAACCCAGGTCAACATATTTAGTAAACTACATAGTGAAACTTACATATAATGTGTAATGAATAATTATTCTGTGTGCTGTTCAAATGAATGTATTATAACTAAATTTTAAAAATGCTCATTTAACTGACATTCGCTTCTTTATTATTGTTTCCTACCAAAATAGTTAGTGAACCTTGTTTTCCATTAAAACAGCACAATGGAATAATATTAAACCTAATGGTCCATAGTTAGGGCCAGACAATTATTTTCTCAGACTTTGAGAGTACCTAGATGCCTATATTATTAGTGTTAGGGCACTCAATGTTAAAAATAACCCTTTCATTAAAAAGTCTTCTCACTTGTTTTTGATATTCTTAATTGACAATATTTTAATATTTGCATAAGTCAAATATTCCATCTAAAATAAAATACATATCTCTTTAGAAATTTAATTATTTACTACCAGTGTTAGTGCAGGTGCTTCCCCCAAAGTTTTTTTTTTTTTTCTTTTGTTTGTTCTTCTTTTTGCAACAAATTCTCCCTGTAGCCAGAGCTGGCTATAACTCACTATGTAGACCAGGTTGTCCTTACTCCACCTGCTCTTGTCTCTAAGTACCACCATGCCAGGATCAATTCCTCAGGATTTGAAGGGAGAAGTTTTAAAAGATTCTCTTCTAATGACTGAATGAGAATTGCAGTAGTGCATGAGCTAAAGAATGGATTAGGAAAATAAAATGAGGCATATGTATATGGACAAATCCTACTGAAAGAATTAATCATACTGGATGAATTAACCCAGACCCAGAAATTAAAAAAAAAAAGTCCCAGGTTCTTCCTCATGCTGTGATCCTAGCACAAATGAACGAGAATATATGAACTCCGTGGATGGGGGGAGGTTGCTATGGGAGGTGCAAATGGAGAAGTGGGTATAAAGGCAATTAAGACTGATTAGATGTTATAGATTAAGTTCACAAAAATACAATATTTTTAAAAGAATCTGATAAGTAAAAAAAAAAATCTTTAGATTATTTTATTTAACTTGTAGAACCACAGGAATGTAGCGCTTGCGTGAGGTTAGAAACGATATCTTAAGGGAGGGAGATGATAGAATATAGGTGACATCAAAGTGGGAAATCAGGGCTGGAGAGAGGCCCAGCGGTTAAGAGCGCCGACCATTCTTGCAGAGGACCCGGGTTCGATCCCCAGCACCCCACATGGCGGCCAAGTCGTCTGAAACTCCCAATTCCAGGAGACAACTCCAGCCAGGGGAATCCGAGACCCTCTTCTGACTTCACGGGCATTGCACGACATGGTGCGCAGACCTGCATGCAGACAGTAATTCATACACAAACAGAAATAAAAAAGTTAAAAAAAAATAAAAAAACAAAAACAAAGTGGGAAATCAAATAATGGGAGAATAAATGGGGGGCGGGAGTAGGATTGAAGGACAGAAAGGGACGGTAGATACAGTACGGAGAGTGTTGGCAGGAAGAATAACTAACACTATGTTTGCTTTATAAATGCATATGGAAATCTATAGGCTTCTTGTTGAGGGGTTTAAAAAAATAACTAATTCTTGTCTAGTCTTTTATGAGACTTGAAAAGATAATGGTGACGCTTGTATTATTTTGTGTGTGTGCACTAGCGTATACTCATCGGTTTGTTCTGGTTAGCTTCAGTGGCCAACTTGAAATACTTGGAAGAGGAAACCTCAACTGAGGATTAGCTCCATCAGATTGGTCTATCACCAAGTCTGTGGGACAATTGCTAGATTTCTAATGGATGTTGGAAGGCTCTGCTCACTGTGGACGTTGCCTGTGGCTATGTAAGAGAGTTGCGAGCCAGGGGAGCAAGCTAGTAACATTGTTCTTCTGTGGGGGTCTGCGCTTCTGTTCCTGCCTCTAGTTTTCCATCCTGATTAAGTTCCTGTCTTGACCTTCTTCAATAACCAATTATTGGAAGAATAAATGCAACTATAATAAAAATAAAAAAAACAGGCATGGTGGCCACGCCTTAATCGTCAGCACTCAGGAGGCAGTGGCAGTGGATCTTTGTGACTTCAAGGCCGGCCTGGTCTACAGAGTGAGTTCCAGGCCAGCTGGGGCTACAGGGAGACACTGTCTTAAAAAGACCAAAAATTAAAAATAAAAAAAATAGGATGTAATAAACATTCTTCCCAAAATTAATTTGGGTCTGACTGTTTTGTTTCAGCAATAGAAAGCAAGTTAGGACACAGAATTTATGCTATTTTCTGTCACATATGTTTATCATTTACTGGAAAAAAATGTATTAAAATTAAATTCAAAAAAAATTCATTATCACAAAGGAAAGTGTGAATAAGTATACTATTGATATTTAGAATAGGGAGTATTAGTGACCACATATAAATACACACATATGGAAAAAATCATGTCTTATAAAATGTGAGTCACAACACAGACAACCAGAAATATCCTCTACAAGATTCAATGTTATATAATCTTGGGCTCATTTAATTTATGTTCTTCTATGTCCAAAATTTGTGTGATATGGAACATCATTTTAAAGCCAGAATAATGAAAGTGAAAATATTCAGGTAAGAAAGTTGTAATCTTATTTTTTATCTTATTATTTTTTTGTGTATGAGTGCACTGTCTGCATGTATGTTAGTGCACCTGTGTCATGCAATGCTGTGGCGTCAGAAGATCGGGTCAGATTCCCCTGGAACTGGAGTTAAAGATGGTTTTGCCACCATGTGGGTGCTGGGAATCGAACCCGGGTCCTCTACACGAGCAGGTGGTGCTCTTAACCGTGCCCTCTCTCCAGTCCCCCCAAATTGTAATGCATTATATTTCAAACTGACAGCCTTTCATTCTGTTCCCTTTTGTTAAGTTGAAGGATGAAATCTTGCCGAGGGTAAAAAGATAGGCTGTGTATAATGTCCCCATTCTTCTACAACAATACAACCCTGTATATCACATTTATGCTGAATATAACATAAAATTAAAAAAAGTCTCATAATAACAAGGGACATGTTGTCTTACAGGGTACAGACTGCTTTAAATTTTCTTGTTTATTTTATATTTAGAGATTTTTTTTGCCTTTTCATCATAATGTGTCACAATTTATTTTGAACTTTATTAAGATGAGTTACTCTAGATTCAAATAAATGCCTATAGGATTCCAGAAGTTTCCTTATTCCTACTAAAGATCACATTTTTATTTTGTAACATCAGCTTCCTAATGAAAATAAACTGATATTAGAATTTAAAATGTATGATGACATATAAGGAGCTAAGCTAAATGTTATATAAAAGCACATTTCTTTGATTGAGATATACACTATAGTCTCTATTCAAACTTCCTACTATATATCAACCAGTCATCATTGTAATCTCACAGGACATTTTAATTTTTTCATTTTAGTTGAACTTTTACCAGCCTATGATACAGATAATAATTAACATCACATCTTTATTATCCATCTGGACTTGGGGGAGAACACACAGAAGATATTTAATGGAAAGAGCAACATATGAGATTGAGAAAGACGAAGTTTGTTGCAGGAAGGGAAGAAGAGTGAATAAGGTATTGGCACCACTATCAAAAGATATAGTTCAGTCTCATTGTCTGGCTTTACTAGATTATACAAAGCCAATGGTTAATGCTACATCATTAAAAGTTCACCTCACCTGCCTGGACAATAATGTGCAGCAGAGGCAGCCATATGCCTGTATATCCCAAATCTAATTGGCTATTGGCTCCTCCTTGGAGGAATAACCCACGTGCTGATGCACAAACTTACATGCTCTAATGGTTAGGGATGTTATTAGCCACAGTGAGACCCTGTCACATTTAACAGAAAAAAATGTAATTCATGGATTAACATACCATCCCAACATCTGTGTCTATGCCAAAGTAAACCTACCCCTAACTATTAGTACTGTTTAAATACCTATGTATCCAATTGCTTGTGCTTTATTTAGGACAAAAGGTTATTCCTGGACAAACTGTCAGCCCATGAAAAGAAACAGCCAGAATTGACCAGATCCAAGACAACAGCTCCAGAGAAAAGTAGACTGTTTTGCTTCTCATCCACCTGTCCCCTTTTCTAAGCCTAGGGAACAATCTGTGGAAGGGGTGCGTGGTCGAAATGTAAGGGCTGCCGATTGGGGTGAATGGTTGAAACTACAGCAATATAGTCTGGACACTCATTTGTCAACTGACTTGTTGAACATACAAGACCCCCCCCCGCTGGGTGGTGGGGCCATGGGCTGTGTGGGTTTTTGCACAACTGCTGCTGCAAATTGGTTTTACATGAAGGATGCTTGTACTCATAATTATCACTTATTGCTAAAAAATGAAAAAAAAAAAAGAACTGAGCGAAGATGCAGGACAGTTATGGCAGAATGCTGATCTGGGATGGGTGGGTGGTGGGGGAAGGGAAGGAAAGGAAAATACCTGAATGAATTGGAAAATAGTATGAAATACACAAGCATCAATAAAAAAAAAAAGCTCATCCTTCACTGAAATTGTTACAGTATTCCTCTGAGAGAAATAATGGGAAGGGAACTCAGTTATTCTCCCCTATGTAACAGAGCAGTGAGTGCACCTCTAACATGTTGAAAAGCCAACTTAGTATTGAAAGAAGTGTGATCTACTTATTATATATTATTATTCATTATTTATCTATTTATTACTCTTGTGCCAGAGGTAAGAAGAGAAGAAATCTCTCATCTAAGGTAGGTTTCTGAATGGCTATCTTGATAGAATACAGGAAAAAATTTACTTTTTTTGGAAATATGTGGAGCCAGTTCCTAAGGAATGAATAAATATGACATTATGGCTTGCTGTTCAGTTAAGCATTGTCTGAAATATATTGGCCAGTTTTTTTCCTGCTATAACTGTGTGAATATTATTGCCTTCCCTGCCCATTCTGTAGGCTTGTGAAGGTTTTAGTTATTCATACTCACTGAAAATTCTTTTTAAAAATCACCATGTAAGAGTATTGGTATTTTTTGTTTTTTTTTCTAATTCTATTCAAATAATAAAAGTAATAATTAAAAGTCCAAGTAAATTCCTCTCCATAAGAACTATGTGTCAAGATAATGAGGTCTAGAACAGATATTTACTCACCTTCCAGCATTCATTTATTGATATACATGAACAGGCACTCTGCCATACACTCATAAAAGCAAAGATGAACACAAGAAATAGAAGCCAGCAAAACTCAAAAACCCTTATTTTTTGCAAAAATTTTCAAGTTACTGAAGAATCAGTTTATAAAACATGTTGTTTAACAGTCTTCTCATTCACTGCCTCACTTTCCTTTACAAGGATATTATATTTGAAGCATAGTAAGATTTGCAATTTGATTATCACCAGTGGCTTAGTGATGACAAGTGAGACAGTAGTTTAATAATATGGGTTTCATCAAAAATAAAATAAATAACAACCATAGAAAATTTTGTTCATTTCTATTCAATTTTATGGGCACAGATTGAGGTATGTTTCTTGATTAATACAGTGAATATGAGCCATTTGCTGAAATACCTGAAAACTTTATTCTTCTTGTCTTGGATTTTACATGCAAATTTCATGTTACCTTCATGTTAATTTGAATTTCAAACCAAATTTAAGAATACTCAGTTCTGGGGCTGGAGAGATCAGCTAGCGGTTAGAGCACCGACGCTCTGCAGAGGAACCGGGTTCGATTCCCCAGCACCCACATGGTGGCTAAGAACCGTCTGTAACCCAATTCCAGGAGAACTCAGTGTCCAGGGGAATCCGGACCCTCTTCTGACCTCTGCGGCATTGCACGACACGGGTGCACAGACCTGCATGCAGACAGTACATTCAACACATACACAAATAAAAAAAAAAAAAAAAAAAAAAAGAATACTCAGTTCTACTACTGCCTTTGAAAGAGCAAGAAAATCCTTATGTTCAGGAATTATTATCAATTACCACTTAAAATTTAAATAAAAAGTTATCAACTTCACATATGAAAAATTTAAAACAAATTAAAATGTTTGAAAAACAAAGTTTGAGAAATGTTTTTGTGAATTTTTGAGATTTTTCATAAAAATATCAATGATTTTATTTAAGTTGTCTGCCCAAACTCCACCCACCCACCATCTTCTGTCCAAATAAAAAGTGTCCTTTAGTATGAGTCCACCTACTCAGACCACTAAGAGTCCCATCCCTGTAAGACATTGCTTCTCTTCCTCTCAGCTTCTGTAAGATTGATATATAATATGGACTATATTGTGAATTATGTGATTTTGTACATAAATTCCAGTGTGAGTATTGACTACAATTTTCTTCCTAGATCAATTAAACCCTAATTTATCCTTGTTTTGTCTACTTTTCTACACTTACACAAAGAACGAAGAATGGACAATGGAGGAAACTGCTCTGCATTCACTGAATTCCTTCTCTTGGGAATGACCAACAACCCTGACATGAAAGTGCTTCTATTCACTGTGTTCCTTCTCATTTATCTCATTAATGTCCTGGCAAACCTTGGAATGATCATTTTAATTAGAGTAGAACCCCAGCTTCACACCCCAATGTACTTCTTCCTCAGCCAGCTCTCCTTCTCTGACCTCTGTTAACTCCACCACAGTTGGACCCAAGATGCTGGTGGACCTGATGACCAAAACCAAATCTATTTCTTTTGTGGGATGTGCCTTGCAGTTCTTCTTCTTGAGCCCCAGCCGTCCTGGAAACTCACTCTGTAGACCAGGCTGGCCTGAACTCACAAGATCCCCTGCCTCTTCTCCCAAGTGCCTAGATTAAAGGCATGCGCCACCACACCCGAAAATATTTTTTTTTAAATTAGTTTTTATTGATGCTTTGTGCATTTCATACATTTTTCCAATTCAGTCAGGCTTATTTCCCTTTCCTCCCCCCCCCACCCCACCCCATCCCGGTATGCATTTTGCCATAACTGTTGCATATTTCTTTCAGTTTTTTTTTTTCATTTTTAGTCTATAAGTGATAATCCATGAGTACAAGCATCCTTCATGCAAACCTATCTGCAGGCTGTTGTGCCCAAACACCTACAGCCCCACCATCCAGTGGGGGGTGACAGGTTGTTTGTTCAATCAAGTTGATCAAATGAGGTGCCAGACTACATTGCTGTAGTTTCACATTCACCCCAATCGCAAGCCCTTACATTCTACCACGCCCCCTCTTCCGCAGGTTGTTCCCTGGCTTTAGAAAAGGGGCACGGTGGATGAGAGGTAAAACAGTCCACTCTCTCTGGAGCTGTTGACTTGGACTCTGGTCAATTCTGGCTGTTTTCCTTTCATGGGCTGACAGTTTGCCAGGAATAACCTTTCGATCCTCTAATGAAGACAGGCAATTAGATATTAGGTATTAAGCAGCACTAATAATTATGTAGGTTACTTTAGCATAGACACATGTTTGGATCTGTTAATCATGAATTACAATTTTCCCCCCTGTTAAAATGACAGGGTTTACTGTGGCTTATAACATCTCCTAAACCTGTGAGGATGTAAGCTTGTGGCATCAGCCTGGGTTATTTCTCCAAGGGGAGACGCCAATAGCCATTAGATTTGGGATATTACAGGCATCATGGCTGCCTGGCTGCCACCGTATTTCCAGGTGGTGAGGTGCCATAAAACCATCGAACCCCTCTGTGGATCCTAATGTAACAACCTAGTTATAATGAGTCCTAATGAAACTACCTTCTAGGTGCCACAAAGGTTCTGATATGAGAACTTCCTTGCCTTCCACCCAATAGAACAAGGAGAATATGACAATGATAGCGCCCCCAACTGTAATTGGAGCCAATCTATTGTAGAGGTAATCTCTTATAAAACTGATAAACTGCTTTCTTTAATTGACTACTAGACATGGGAACTGTGGAAGGACATACTCTCTGTTCAGAACCAAATATAATATCTAAAGTCCTAGGGCTATGCACTCAGGAAAAATATATTAATACAGGAGCTCTGACATCAGCATGGATTTCTACCAGGTGGATGTTGGCCAGGGGATCCAAGGCCCCACAAAAGGTAAGGGGTCCTTGCCTCTAAGTTGGGATACCTACCGGAGGAGAGGCAATAAGACCCTGCTGCCGAAGACCTGATGTTAACATGGGAGGGATGTATTGAGACCACACATGCAAGTGTCAGATGGCCTCTGGAATGCCAGAGAGTGTTACCAAAGGCCACTAAACCAATAGCAAATATGGGTCTCCCTGAGTCAAGACTCCACCGTCAGCACCAGCTACACCTCACCTGCCTGGAAATACGTGCAACAAACTGATTTTTATATAATCTTGTGAACCAAGCTAATCTTAGTTTTGAGACTATGTAAAACCATATATCCCTTCAAGGAAAAAGAAATATAATCAGTCATACAATGATCCTGACATAAGTAACCCCTACAACCTAACTGAGATCATAGCTTTAATCTTTACCATGTTCCTTTTCTGTGATTCCAGTTATGCCCTACATTATGTATACAGGCATGAGATGTGGACAGTGATGTGGTCAGAAAAATCTCTTCCCTCTGTAAAACTGTTTTCCAGATTATTCATATCTTTTCATACCATGCTTCCTGTGTTACAATAAACAACAGAGGAACCCTTGTAGGGAGATTTGACTGCCTAGGATAGAATAGAAGATAAAAACAGATGAAGAGAGATAGAATTCAGTCTGAGAGAAATCAGAGCAAAATTGGGCCAATTCAAATACTCCAAGAGGAATGTTTCTCGTTATTTCGGCAACACCCTACTTAAATATTATTATATATATATGATATAATAATATAAATTTCCCTACAAATGTTACTGACTCCCACTTGATTATTTACCATTGTTTGGGGTAATGTTTATTCAGGTGATGAATGCATATATTAATAAACTTATTATTGAATATTCATTTTATTTTCCCATTGGTGTTTATATTTTGTACAACAGTAAGTTCTTATGATTTCTATGTGTATAAGTAATGTAGTGAATAATACTACACTACAAATTTTACATAATTAGAAAGAGTGATTTTGAATTCTGAGTCACAAATATTACCTAACTGAGATGGTGAAAATGCTAACTAATATGTTGATCTTTTATGATATTCTCAAAACTAGTTTTTTAAATTAGTATTGCTTTTTATAAAGAACATTACATTGAAAACCTTTGTTTTTTTGTTTTTTTAATTTTTTTATTTCTTTCTGTATGTGTATGAATGTACAGTCTGCATGTAGGTCTGTGCACCATGTAGTACAATGCCACGAGGTCAGAAAGGGTGTCAGATTCCCCTGAAACTGGGTTCTCCTGGGAACTAGAGTTTAAGACGGCTCTCAGCCACCCTGTGGGTGCTGGGGACCGAACCCAGGGTCCTCGTAAGAGCAGTCGGTGCTCTTAACTCTAGGCCTCTCTCCAGCCTACATTGAAAAATTTGTTATAGGTTGGGTATTTTTCAACAGAATGAATGCCAGCTTCACATATAAATTAAACAGTATGTGTTAGCTTGTTAGAACAGTTTTTATCTCCCTATAATCAAAAATTATCATAGACATATAGAACTGAATATTTAATTTCTAAAATAAAATTACATAATTTTAGCTTGAAAATTATATGTGTTTACTATATCAGTTTATTTATTAAAGTATTTTTCAACTTTTTATTTATTTATTATTTATTATTTATTTATTTATATTTATTTTTGGTTTTTTGAGACAGGTCTCCTGTAGGTCCTAACTATCCGGAGCTCATAGTAGACCAGGCTGGCCTTTGAACTCAGAGAGATCCACCTGTCTGCCTCCTGAGTGCTGGTATTACAGGAGTGTTGCCAACACTCTCTAAGATAAACTAGATGAGATGTTTTATATTTTCTATGGAGCATAGGTGAAGTTACACTGGGGTTGTAGAGTAGTAACAGAAAAATGTAAAACCTCTTGGTTTCTGAAATGGGAGAGATCCAACATGAAGGCCTGGTGGGCCAGGACCACACCTGGCCTTCAAGGAGCCGAAAAATCCACTCTAGAGAATAGGTTCTCCCAAGACTAAAAACTGCAAATGACTGAGACCTCCCCTTCACCAGCATAAACCAAAAACAAAGCAGAGTCACATCTGTGCAGCTATTCCAGTCAGAAGGAACTAAGGGAGCTGGCCAGCAGCCGGAAGACCTTCATTCCTCACTCTGCCTACCATAAGAGGACTATGGGCTCCAAAGCTACAGGCCCATATTAGGAATCACTTTGCAGCTCATAGAAGAGGAACACAACCTGGGGAAAGACAACAGCTACAGGTTTATATAAAGAGGCCACAGCTCAAGCTCAAGAGAAGGACCACAACCCTTGCTGTGGGAGGGCCTACAGCTCCTGTTTTGATGGATTATAGTTTCATATTCATAGTAGGTCACAAATCTAGTTTATGGGAGGGAACTACAGCTCCAGCTCACAGGATAGGACACAATCTGCCTCATGGAAATGGGTAACATGCATTCATGACTCTTAAGATCACATATACCAGGTAATTAACAGTTTTGTTCAATTTAATAGAAAAAAAAAGATTTTTTTTGAAGCATGAGCAGACTTTCCCTTTATAGATGGACACTGACTGAAGTCCCATTACTGACTCTCCAAGACCTCCCTGAACAGGAAGTATGTGACCACACTTGCAGGACATTTGAGGAAGAGATACCCCCATGCATAATCCCCTAAGCTTGGTTGACCTCTGAGGGCAAGAAACAAAGTTATCCCTTGGTCCCTAGGCCAAGTTGGTATGGATGTTAAATATGGGCCGTAAGCACCAGAAAGGCTATTTGCCACAGCATATTGCATTGCACCTATATTCAAATTGTATCCTTTGGAAACCAAACTGCATGTTATTTCCATATCATATTTCTTGATTCATCTTTCCCTTTTAATCCCTTATTACTCTAAAAGATGCACAATACACCCTCCATTTATATACCAAAAACCCAAGGTCTGAAAATAAATGTTAGGTCAACTCTAGAACCTGTTTAGGATTCACAATGCAAGAGCACGTTGTCTTTAGATCATGAGGAATATAACATTAACATTGATCCATTTTTTTACAACTAGGTCTTGTACTAGCATCCACAGATGAGGGATACCAACTCATCTTTTTTTTTTTTTTTTTTTTTTTTTTTTTTTTTTTTTTTTTTTTTTCCTGAGATTGTGTTATTTCACTTAGCAAGCCTGGTCTGCAAGACCTATTTGTCCTCCAGTGGATGGACTGGTAAATGAAAAGCGAAAGGCAGGTGCTCCAACGCTTCTCTCCCCACAAAAACCCTGAGAGGACCCCTGAGACCAGATCCTCAGCTGACCTTGAGAAAACAAAACCTTGGTTATCTGGACTGTGTGGCCTTAAGCATCCAAAAGGAAAGTACAACCAGAAAAATAATCATCAGTAGACAGAGAAACTGTACTTCAGACATAAAACTTGAGATCTTAGTAAAAGACAAAAGAAAAAAAGAGAGAATATTTTGTTTGCCTGTCTTCAATTCTTACTGCAAAGTGCATCTACCTGTGGCTGACACCCACTTTTGGCACTCCTCAAAACATGAGACAAGATTTTTAACCTCCATATGTATCATAAGACTCATGTCACTCCCAAGAACCCTCCAAACCTTCAATGCAGAGGGGACTACTGAGATCCCCAGATTGTGGATTAAAAAGCTAAGGGGATTTCGGCCTCATCAGAATATAGGCTGCCATTTTTGGACTCCTGGGCTGTATCATGGAGGCCAGTGCAGGTGTATCAAGACAGGACGCATACTTACTGGACTTCATCGTGGGACCATGGTAGGGAAAGACCCCCCATGTGGAGCAAAAGTGCAATGGATTGATGGTTGTTTTGGTTTGCCAAGGAGGAACTTTGAGCACTTCCTTAAGGAAATATGACATCTTTTAGGAAAAAAAATCCTCCAATTCAAGTGAAATGTGTATATATCTATATCTATCTATATCTATCTATCTATCTATTATCTATATCTACTATCTATATCTCTATCTATATCTATCTATATACTATATCATCTATATTAATGATGTATAGATAGAGATATAGATATAGATATCAGATATAGATATAGATAAGATATAGATTGATATAGATAATATATATCTAGATATATCTATATATATAGATATCTCTATATTCTATATATATATTAGATAATATATCTATTATTATATATATATAGATATAGATATATAGAGATATAGATATAGATAGATATAAATAGATAAAACAAATAAAATAAAAAAAAAAAAAAAAAAAAAAAAAAAGAAACTCTGGAAAGACTCAGAAAAAGTCAGAACATGTATGGCAGAGTGCAGGGACTTGGTGGGGTGGGGGGGGCATGGAAAGGGAAGTGCTCTAGATTTGGTTGAGAAATGAAGTAAGACTTATGGAAAAAGTTTAATAATAAAAAATTGAAAAAAGCTAAGTGACTGAATTTAGAAATGCCTGAGGCTGCACTGCCCCTTTGCTACTTTCTTTAATATGTTGACTTTAGCTAGAAGTTGTAAGTCACTAAGAATATTCCTGGGTCCTCTGTCTTGACTCAAGCTCTCTCCCTCTTTTCTCTCTCTGCTTCCTGTGGCCATGAAATGAGTTGGTTCTGCCCCATGTTACCACTCCAGGGTAGGTATTCTGCCTCAAAAAAGACACTGTATCTCCATAGTTAAGGAACCATGACATGAAATCTTTGAAGCTGTAAGCCAAATAAATCCTTTCTCCTTTAAGAAAATCCAGTATTTGTCACCAGTGCCTAGGCAGTCAAGCATATTATATGCCTAAAAATGGAACAAACATCTAATTTCCAAAGTGGCTGAAACATTTTACATTTCCTCTGCCAGTGAATAAGTGTGCCCCTTTCAGCAATTCCTTACCAGCATTTATCATAGTTTGGGAATTTGTTCTTGGAGATTCTAATTAAAGTAAAATCCAATTCCCAAGTATTTTTAATTGGTCCCAGATGCCTATTGTTGCATTTAAAATTTTATGTCTCCGCCATTTGCATTTCATCCTTTGGCAGTTGTTTAATTCATTCCTAATTTTGAATTGTTTTTATGTATTTTTTTTAAGTTCATTTCTCATGATATATACTAATCTGTCAAATGTCTGGCTGGTAACTGTGTGTGTGTGTGTGTGTGTGTGTGTGTGTAAGAAGGTGTAATGATGGTAATTTTTCATTGTGGAAGGAGCGGGACAGTCAGAAAGTTGTAAGAGGCAGGGATGGCAGATGGCTGTAAGGAAATAACATTTTATGGCCACAATAGGGCAGTTGCACAATGAAATCACAGTGCTTGTGACAACATGCACACAGTCTGTGCAAACCAAGTGTGATATCACTTCAGCATGACTCTGGGTGTGGGTCTGCTTTCTGTATATAAAAAAATTGTCATTAGCCAGGCCTGGTGGTCACGCCTTTAATCCTAGCACTTGGGAGGCCGCGAGGCAGGCTGAGCTTTGTGAGTTCAGGCCAGCCTGGTCTACAGAGTGAGTTCCAGGACAGCTGGGGCTACAGGGGGATCCTGTCTCGAAAAGACAAAAAAAAAAAAAAAAAAAAAAAAAAACAACCAAAATTATTGTCATTAATGATTTCACTTTAACTTTACTTGCCACTAGACACAAAAAATTATTTACAAACTTTACACAACTCATTATTAGTTCACCCTCCCCCCTTTTGAGACAGCTCTTCATGAACTGTATTAGCCAATAGAAGGGAGACAGGTTCTTAGACAGTATACTTTCATCTATGCTTGAACATTAATAAAACCACAAAGTTCTCATAGAAAATTTCTTCAAACATTTCCTTTTACTAACACTATTATTTGGCTTCCTTGGAGAGCAGAAGTTAAAGATCATCGTCTTGTATGGGACAACCATGATTAATTTACCTTAGTTATATTTTATTTTGTTAGTTTTGTTTTATATTTATGACTGTATGGGCTACCTGTATGTAAGTGAACCTGTGTGGTGCAATGCACATAGAGGTCAGAAGAGGGTTGTTGAATACCACTAGACACTAGGTTGGTTGTTAGCTGTCAGTTTTTGGGCTGTCAGCTCAGGTCCTCTGTAACACAGCCAGTGCTCTTATCTGTTGGGGCATCTTTGCAGTCCCTAACTGGCCTTTTTTAACAAATACAAAAGCTGATTCAACATCTTTCAAAGGAAGACCATATAGATACATACTTGACTAAGATTCATGGTTTTGGTTTATCAATGATACCAGCAAAGCCATTTAAAAGAAATAATTTATTAGCTTAAATTTTCTTTTCAGTCATTTCTTGCTCCTTTTTTTTGTGTATTAGTACATAAGATCTCAAGCAATTTTAAGGCTTCTTCACAGACTAGGAAAAAAATATCCTAAACTTCATATGGAGAAACAAAAGACCCTGGGTAGCCAAAGAAACTCTGAGCAAAAACAACAATACAGGGGGGATTCATACCACACTTCAAACTGTATTACATGGCTATAGTCATAAAAGCAGCCTGGTATTGGCACAAAAACAGACCAATAAATCAATGGAAAAAAATTCAGGATCTGTCCCTAAGCACGTCCAATTTCAACCACCTCATATTGACAAAGGGACAAAAAGACTCAGTGGAGGAAGGAGCGTATCTTCAACAAATGGTGTTAGTTTAACGGGATCATCACATGTAGAAGAATAAGAACTAAACCCTACCTCCCCATATACAAAAATCAAATCTCAAATGAAAAAGACCTCAAATGAAACAAAACTCTAAATGATAGAAAAAAAAAAAAAAAAAAAAAAAAAAAAAAAAAAAAAAAAAAAAAAAAAAAAAAAAAAAAAAGGGCTGGAGGGATGGCCTAGCGGTTAAGAGCGCCGACCGCTCTTGCAGAGGACCCGGGTTCGATCCCCAGCACCCAAATGGCGGCTGAGAACCGTCTGTGACTCCGGTTCCAGGAGAACTCCAGCACCAGGGGAATCCGAGACCCTCTTCTGACCTCCGCGGCATCGCACGACACGGGTGCACAGACCTGCATGCAGACAATACATTCATACACATAAAAATAAATAAATAAAAAAAAATTAAATCATACAGCAGCTGTGCAAAAAATAATGTCAAAAATTGATAAATGGGAACTTATTAAACTCAAGAACTTCTATACAGTGAAAAAAACAAAGAAGTGAAGAGAAAACCCACAGAGTGGGAGGAAACCTTCACCAGTGGCACATCTGATAGAGCATTAACATCAAGAGTGTATAAACTACTCAAAAAAAGAAGAAAACAAATGACCCACTCAAAAGATGGAGTAAATAGCTAAACAAAGACTTCACAAATGAAGAAGTAAAGATGGCTGAGAAGCATTGTAAAAAGTGTTCAACATAGTAATTAAGGAAATGCAAATTAAAACCACCATAAGATTTCATCTTACTCTGGTAAGACTAGCTATGATCCAGAAAACAAATGACATAAAATGCTGGAGAGGTTACGGGGAAAGGGAAACCCTCATCTACTGCTGGTGGGAATGCGAACTCGTGCAACCCCTATGGAAAGCAGTATGGAGAACTCTTAAAAAACTGAAAATGAACATACCATCTGACCCAGTCACACCACCCCTTGGGTATATACCCTCAGGACTCGTCTTATTGCATAGACAGATGCACTTCTATGTTTACTGTAGCTCTCTTCACAATAAGGAAGAGCTGGAAGCAATTCACATGTCCCTCAATAGTCATGTAGATAGAGAAAATCTGGTATATGTACACAATGGAATTCTATGGCGCAGTAAAGAAAGATCATATCATGAACTTTGCAGGTAAATGGGTAGAACTAGAAGGTATTATGCTAAGTGAAGTAACAGTCCCAGAAAAAACAAATAACTAATGATATCCCCCATTTGGGGATGCTAGCACCAAATCCTTAGTTGAAAGGCAAGCTGAGAAAGTTTAGTTTTATATTTCTTTTTATCTGAAAGCAACTGTGCTGTTATAATATGAATCCCTTAATGGGCACTAGAATTAATTTACCACTTATTTTCAGACTTTCTAATTGTGGTATATGGATACAAGGAATGTATTCATATATCAGAGTAGTATAAATTTAAGGGGAACATGTGAACTACTAAAAATATTTTTAAATTAACATAAAGTTTATTTTCAGAGGTCATATTTTTAGCATCTATGTGACATATATATATATGCATATTTTGGAGCAATACAAATGGGAGGGAACAACAATGACAAAATGACTGGGACAAAGAACTGACTGAACCAGTAACTTCTGCCCAATACAATAAACTTCTGCAGAAAAAAAAAAAAAAGACTTTTAAAAGATTGAGAAAATGATGCAAGACATGAGTACAGGAACTAGGGTGTGGTAGGTTGCATGGAAAGGGGAATATGTCTAAATTGGTTAGACTGAGAAATGATGTATGAAATACACCAAACTAAATATTTTATAAAATAAAAATTTTATAAAAAAGAAATATTGGAATAAATATTGGAGGCTGATTACTTTTGAAAAGTGAGGATGAATCCTTCCTTTTTTTAAATTTTTTTTGAACTTTTGCTGATTTCAAGCAACATTTCTAAATCAAATTTAGACCCATTCTTTCTTCCATGCCCCCACCCTGCCAGAACTTGTGCATTCTGCCATACACGTCTTGCATCTTTTTCTCAGTCTTTTTTTTTTTTTTCCCCCGATGCAGAAATTTACTGTTTTGGATAGAATTTTACTGTTTCAGTCAGTTCTTTGACCCAGTCTTTTGTTGTTGTTGTTTTGTTGTTGTTGTTCCTTTTAACTCTTATCACTTTAAAACATGCCTATATGCACATCACACATATACTAAAATTATAACCTCTGAAAATAAACTATAAGATAATTCCAAAACATGTTTACCAGACTGACATTTTGATAGTATGGTTGTATGCAGGTAAAGAAAAAAAAATACATTCCTATATAACATAGCAAGTTGATGACTAACATCAGGTACTATATTTACTGAAAAAGAAAGAAAAGAAAAAATAGAATTATTCAGTTTTCTTTGCAAGTAGATATTTGGTGTTAGAATCCACAAATGAGGGGCACCATATGTTATTTGTTTTTCTGGGACTGTGTTACTTCACTTAGCCTAATGGCGTATAGTTCCATCCTTAAACTGAGGGACTCTGGATTGGCTTACTATTAGAGATCAGGAGATGAATTTGCACCAAGGACAAGCAAGGGACACTAATTTGGCACAATAGGCCTTAACACAAATGACAGAATTATTGATTCCAGTGGATAGGTATGTGGGAGGTGCCAGTGCAGAAGGGTTATAAAGGTGATTAAGAATGATTTAGATATTTTGCATGAAATACACTAATTTAAATAGATAAAAACATAAATATATATGAGCCTTAACATTTTAGACATTAACTAGAATAGACAATGAAACCTGAACAATGAAATAAGTGTTATTTTTTGTTCTCTTGCTTTAAGAAAGGGAATGTGACTTTAAATCCATAAAACTATGTGGTCATATAAATAGTTTTGTATTTGTCATTACAAATTACTATGTAAGGATTAATGAATATAAGTATTAACTATAGTTTCTAGGAGTTATTAATGCTAATGAGTTATATTTTGTGGAATAAGGTAAATAGGAATATAAAATTGTAAATAAGATGGGTTGCCTTCTTTCCATGAGCATAGTCCTTGAATAAAATGCACCTTGTTATGCCATTTTATTACAGCAGCTTCCTTATATTCCTGAGAGACTATGTCTCAACCACTCAGGGACAAGGCACAAAGAGACATAAATCCAGGGGATTCAGGAGACAGTACCTGATAAAGCTACACTGTGTAAACATGTCACATATCTTGGATCAGGTATGCTGGGTTTTTTTTTTTTTCTGTTTGTCTTATTTATACTGCAAAGTTTTAGGTCTTTTATTGCCATTAAAACATAAAAAAAACTCCACTATACTATGAAATAAGTCAGCATTAGCTTGGAATACTGGGCATTTCAATATTTGTATAAATAACACAAGATAAAATAAACTAAAAGGATTTGGAGTAGTCAAATATCATATATTATTTCCATGCTTGATATTCAATTTCATATATTTAAATTTTTTCTCATTATTTTATGTGACATTATTTTCAAAAACTTATATACCGCTAAAATTACTTAAAACCATATAGGTTTTAGAACCCTGCACTTTAATCAACATAATAATGTTTAGATTTTATCTTTTATCCATTTATCTAGCTTAAAATCCATATATACATATACATATATATGCATTATATTCCTATATAATGTATTTTTATTAGAAAATATCATTAGAGGAGTAGAACTTTGAATCCATTTGGAACTGGCCTCGAAGAATTAATAATTCTAAAACATGGGTCTGAAAATTTAAGATATACATGATGTGTATGTATATGTATATATTTGTGTATATGTATTCAGGTAAAACTATATTTAAACTATATAAAAAGGATAAAAATGAAGTAAAGAAATGTAATATCCTCTGGAGACTTAGGATGAGTATTTTGTTCAGAAACAGTATAAAGTTGTAAGATGCTGGACAATGGGTAAGTTTATATTCTTTGTATATACGTGATCTTCTGGTGAATAGGTTATAAGAACTCTAATACTTAACCATTGTCTTTTTCCTGTCTTTCTGCTACCTGTGCTACCAGCATCACTGCAATCAGCTTCAACATGTGCTTCTGAAGGAGACACTGGGGAGTACACATAGGTGCCTTTCTGCAAGCTCAGGATTACTACTCCTGAAGATCCTTTTATCTGCTACTCAGCCATAACAGTTCTCACGCAAGTGGATCGTGATTATCTGGCTGTCTTTATTTCAGTCACAGTAAAAGTACATCCAAGTTTTTGAAACTGGAGATGAACCAAGGAGTTTTCAGCAAAGTCTAAAAAATAATATATCTACAAATAATTCTGTTACAGTGTTTTCTGCACCATAATTTTAGGGGATGAAAGAAAAGTATTAATTAGTTTCTCCATGCACACAAATTCCCAAACTTAGGTATGCTTCCATATTAGGAGTGTGATAATTTTTTTGTGATAAATTTTCTGTGATACAAAATTTTAAAAAAGATTGTCTTAAGATGTCTATTCTCTTGACCAGTAAATAAGAAATACCCTCTTTTTTTTTCTGAATGTATTAGTTCCCTAATCTATGAGGAAAAAATGGAAATAAATTGTCAAACTGTTACACTGCCTAAAGAAATCTTTTGAATAACTTTGAGGAATGTGTCCTATAAATATAGAAGAAAGAAGAAAGCTATTTAAATAGAAGAGATATTATTGTCTTTTGATTGAACCTGAGTTGGATACATTTCCACCAGTCTCCTTACTCAGAGCAATGGTAATTTTATCTATGCTCAATTGTGTAAATAACAAAGGACCAGCAGATTAACTCTGAAGACCATAAGATATAGTACTCGACCTTCATTTGTTTATTCAGAGTCCATGGTTTCTAGATCAGAGTGATGGCACTTGACAACTTCACAACGTTTACTGACTTTGTCTTCTTAGGACTTTCTGACCGGAGAGATGTGCAGCTGGGGCTCTTCCTGGTCTTCTTCCTTGTGTATGGCATAACGGTGATTGCTAATCTAGGCATGATCCTGCTGATCAAGGTGGACCCCAGACTTCACACACCTATGTATTATTTCCTGAGCAATCTCTCCTTCTGTGACATTTGCTATTCGTCCATCGTCTCTCCCAAGATACTAGCTGATTTTTTGTCTGAGCAAAAGAGAATTGCATATAATTTCTGTGCCATTCAAATGTACATTTTTGGAGCCTTTGCAGATGTAGAATGTCTCATGTTGGCTGTCATGGCCTATGATCGTTATGTTGCCATCTGTAATCCCCTGCTGTATACAGTTGCTATGTCCAAGAGCTTGTGTACTCAACTAGTGGCCGTTGCCTACAGCATAGGCTTGGTGGATTCAGCAATACACACGTGCTGCACATTCAGACTCACCTTCTGCAACTCAAACGTTATTAATCATTTTTTCTGTGATATCCCACCCTTGCTTGCACTCTCCTGCTCAGATACCTCCATTAATGAGATAGTGATGTTCACATGCATTGGCTGTGTGGTGGGGTGCAGCATAGTCACAGTCCTCCTCTCCTACAGCTACATCCTAGCTACCATCAGCAGGATGAACTCTGCTGAGGGCAGACGCAAAGCCTTTTCAACATGTGCTTCCCACCTAATAGCAGTGGCCATTTTTCATGGAACGCTCCTCTTCATGTACTTTCAACCCAGCTCATGTTACTCAATGGACACGGACAAAATGGCATCTGTTTTCTACACAGTTGTGATTCCCATGTTAAACCCTCTGATCTACAGCTTAAGAAATAAGGATGTGAAGACTGCTCTGTTAAAAGTGATGAAGACTAAACTGTGTTGTGGATGAACTTTATTTTCCACCTCAAAATGAGTGTGAGGTGAGCAATCATTGGTTTTTGTTTTCCTTCTAAATAGATAAAGAATTGAAATATCATCTTAACCTTTTCATTGAGAATCCTTTCACACACTTCCTTAATAAGAGACATCTATGAAGTAGAGCAAAGTCCTCCCACTCCAAACTTCCATTTTTTATTGATTAGATTTTGGTTAAAATTGATAAAATGAAGTAGTTCCTATGTTCAACTGAATTTTATAGGGTAAATTACCTATTGCTTGTTTGTAAAAGTGTCATCCTCCACATGGCCATAACACTAGAGTAAATAAGTAGTAAACAAATGAATAATTATGAATAAACAACAAAAAACTTCCTGTTTTAGACTTAAAACATATAAAATTATTCTTCTTGTCTGTCTTATTGTACATTACTTTTAACTTGTTTGACTTTCGATCTTAGGATAAAATGTCCCATGATAAATCAATTATTGATCCAAGCACTCAGGAGTGACAGGCCTGTGACAGGATCACTGTGAAATTAAAGCCAGCCTGGTTTACATCCTGTGTTTTAAGACACTATGGGTAGAGGTTGACCCTGTCTTAAAAACAGTTATTGAAAAAAAAAAGGCAGTACCCCTTACAAACATTATATCTGGAAGAATTCAAAAATTTTTTTAAATTAGCACTTCACATATAATAATGTGTAATGGTTTTGTGTATCTGGAAATAAATTAATTTTAACAGAAAGACTGTAAAAATGACAACAGTGACACGTCTCTG
This sequence comes from Rhizomys pruinosus, assembly GCA_009823505.1. Lineage (NCBI taxonomy): Eukaryota > Metazoa > Chordata > Mammalia > Rodentia > Spalacidae > Rhizomys > Rhizomys pruinosus. The sequence goes on from VZQC01004410.1 coordinate 583,037, forward strand.
ATAGGCTGGATATTAATTGATAATTTAGTGTACTAAGATATGCTATTAACTTTACTGCATATATTTTACTAAATAGATCACTTTTTGATTAATCCAACTATTGTACCCACAGCAAAGGTGCCCCAATATAGTTGGGTACATTGTGGCATATATGCTTTCCGGGGTGCATTAATGAGAATAGCATAACCAGAGCTAAGACAAAAATAAGATTGATTGAAAGTCCATAATAGGAATGTTAACTAGGGAGATACCAACAAGGATAAAGCCACTTGGAGCATGCACAGAAACAATGGTGTTGTGTAAATGGGTGAATGTGCAGTAATCGCCAGGCAGGTTCCACGGAGAACACTGCTGGGTCCACCACTACTATTCACAAGTCAAAGGTCCGGCCATAAAAGAATGGACTGATGGTATTTATCTTTGTCACAGTGCTTTCTGGCCAGTGATGATATTTGTCTTTCATAGTACTAGTACATGTAAGAATACTTATCAAAAGTTGTTGATATTTGAAGAAATCACTATTTGCCTGGTTTCCACAGCAAGTGCAAAACTCATGAATATATATCAAGGATTCTGGACTGCATCCACCCTCCTTGCCCTTTACTTGGATGGGGCTTTGTAAATTTAAAAGCCATGACTTTAATGCCATACCCTTCTTAAAATCAAAGTTATAAATAAAATAATGTGTCATAATTTCCAGTTCCCAAGAGATAGGGGAAATATATGTATATATATATATATATACATATATATATATATGTATATATATATATATATATATATATATAGAGAGAGAGAGAGAGAGAGAGAGAAGATTCACTTATGTGATATAAAAAAACCTTTGCAACCCTATTCTGTCAACTGTCAGGTCAGAACATTAGTGTAGATGACACCCCTTGGTATTCCTTCTATCCTCTCCTCCACAGAGCCTGCTGACTTAGCTAGTCATATTCTAGCTGCAGATTGTAGTCTCAGGTCCACCTTTCATAAATTTCACTAGTTAGATGAGATCTTTCTTCCTTGGCTCTGCCCTCACTCCTGTAATTTTGGAGTACATTCTTCATTATACAGTGGTCATATTACAACTTGGAAACAACACTATTGCTTTCAGTCTCAGGTGCCATGTTTCCATTGAGGGATTCTGGATGATTAGTCCCAGAAAGCCCCATTTAATGCAATCCTTTGTGGCCCTGCCCCAAGGGTAGTAGTTTCAATCACACAAAGGAATGGATAACTATAAGGTTTTATTTGTTAATAATTATTAGTATATATGCTTGTCTCTGTGTGAGAACGTACTTGTGAGTGGTACATTCAGACTCTAGAGGAGGGCCTCACACTTCTGGCACTAGAGCCAAAGGAGATTGTGACCTGACATCAATGTTGGGAACCAAACTTGTGTCTTAGCAGTACATGCTCTTAACATCTGAGCCACATGTCCAGATGAACAGCATGTTTTTGAATGCTATAAGACTGTTCTCATAAGTGCAGCCCACATTTTATCTTTTAGACTCATCTTTGGATTTAGCACTATTTTTTAACATAACACTATCTTTTTCAGTGTGTAGCAGCCAACTAATCCATCCTCCCACAACACTTGGTTTCAGCCACACCCTCCATTGGAAATAATAGTGACATTATTCCAGAAGAAGTATCAGATCCAATAAAACTTTGATAAATTTTATATAGTCATGGTTTAATATAGTTACTATAGAAACTTGAAAAATGAGTGAAAATTGTTTTAAAAAACCTTAATCAAACTTGATAATACCTTATGATGCCCACTTGGACATAGAGTAAAAGTTTGGCCATTTAATAGAAAATAATAAAAGAGAAAAATGTTACTATATACTGAAGGCATATGAGATGATATAGAGGTGTATATGTGACATATATATGGATATATGCTAGACAGAAAGATAGAAGATAGATACTGTAAACTCATACAACCACTATGGAAAGGAGTATGGAGAACCCTTAAAAGACTCAAAATGAGTTTGCCACCTGACCCAGTCATACCACTCCTGGGTATATACTGCAGAGATACATGCACAGCCACATTTATTGCAGCTCTCTTCACAACAGGGAAGAGCTGGAACCAGCCCAAGTACCCTCAACTGACAACTGGATAGAGAAAATGTGGTACATCTACACACTGGAGTTCTATGTAACAGTAAAGAAAGATAACATCATGAACTTTGAAAGTCAATGGACGGAACTAGAAGATATGTTAAGTGAAGTAACACAGTCCAGAAAAACAAAGGACAAATGGTATGCCTCATCTGTGGATGCTAGCACCAAGTACCTAGTTGTAAGGCAAACTAAGCAACATTAATGTTACAATCTTCATGGTCTGAAAGCAACTGTGCTCTTATATTGTGAATACTTCAATGGGTTCTAGAACTAAGCCACCAAAAAAATATGATAGATGATAGATAGATAGATAGATAGATAGATAGATAGATAGATAGATGATAGATAGATGATAGATAGATAGATGATAGATAGATGATAGATAGACAGATGATAGATAGATAGATAGATAGATAGATAATAGATAGATAGATGATAGATAGATGATAGATAGATAGATAGATAGATAATAGATAGATAGATAGATAGATAGATAGATAGATAGATAGATAGATAGAACTCAGGATATAGCTTCAGGAACAATTTATGATAAATACCTACCTCTGCAGGGCATGATGGTGCATGCCTTTAATCCTAGCACTTGGGAGGCAGAGGTAGGCAGATGTTTGTGCGTTCAAGGCCAGCCTTGCCTACAGAGTGAGTTCAAGGACAGCTGCGACTACAGGGAGATATTGTCTCCAAAGAAAACAACAAACAAACACAAAAACAAACAAAAAATCTTACCTCTGCAGTGAAAAACTTTGGAAAGACTGAGAGAAAGATGCAAGACATGTATGGCAGAAGGCATGAACTGGGGTGGGGGGCAGGAAGAGGGGAGTATGTCAAAATTGGACTGAAATATAATGCATGAAATACACAAATCATCAATAAAAATTATTTAAAAAATAAATTCATAAGCTGAAAAAGAAAAAAAATCTACATATCTAAATATTAGTTATTGAGTGGAACTAAGCATTTTAAACAGCAGAGATTTGTTGAAAACAACATATTATACAGATTTTGACACAAAATTAGCTGATATTAACCTGAAGACCTGTGTTTGTGGTTGATGATAAATAAAGTTCCTCTGGGAAGGTGCCCAGCTCTGGCTTTTGTGGTAAGTTGCCCAAATCAGGCCTCCCCCACCTCCCTGTTCGGGACAATTTGTAGTCCCTCCCGCAGCTCCAAGGCTCAGGCCTTCCTGCTGGCTATCAGATGTCTGTGCTCTTGTGAGTCTGCTTAACTGAACCTGTGTGAGAATGCCTGAATGGGCGTCTGTAGGTGAGTTGTCCAAACTCTGCTGCTCTCCTCCTGCTTTGCAGCTACCTTCCGTCCCTCCCACTACTCCAGGCCGTAGGTCTCCTCTTGCCTAGTAGATACCAGTACAAAGGCTTCCAAGGTCTCTTTGGAACTTGGCCTGAGGTTACTAAAGAAGACCTAACTATCCAGGTCACTTTTCCCTCCTGGAGAACTTTGAATTCTCATTAATCCATCTGGTCCCTCTAGTACAAAATCAAAAGAGAGAATCTGAATCCTATACCACCTTAACTTCTCATACTTTCTCAGAAAACAAGCAAACTACATTAATATACAAACAGAATCAAATTTAAACTCAACAATTGCTGACTTGAATTTCATACCAGAATCACAAACAGCAAAAGAAATCCACTTGCAATAACCACAACAAAAATAATAATATAAAAAAAATAATAATGTACCACCAAAAACTACCAGGCTTATAAAAGATTTCTACGATGTGTACTTCCTAGAAGTATCCTAGAACACAGACATAGAGTTTAAAAGAACAATAATGATCATATTCAAATTCAACAAATTAAAGAATGCATACCCACACACATACAGACACAGACACAAACACACACACACACACACACACACACACACACACACATACATGCAACTTGAAATTACAGAAAGAGGATAGAGATTTCCATTTGGCTCAATTTACCAAAGCGGAAGAAATATTTAAGAAAACTCAGGTTGTAATGAAGAAGGAAGCGAAATCACAGTAAGTCCATTTGAAATAACATGAGCAACATGAGGAAACCCCAGCAGCAGAACGAATGATGGGAAAACAGAATGTCACTACTGGTTGATAAAGCTGAAAAATTGTACAACTCAAGCCAAAATATGAATTAAAAAATAACAAGAGAAATGTGGGCTGGAGAGATGGCTCAGCAGTTAAAAAACACTAGGTGTTCTTGGAAAAGACCCAGTTCTGATTGCCAGCATCCACATGATGGTTGACAACTGTATATAATTAAGTTTCAGGGAATATGATGTTTTCTGAGCTCTGCAGGAATTGCACACAGGGGTGATCTTACATAAATCCAGGCAATACACTTATGCAAGGAAAGTTGAACACAGAGAAAGGCTAAATGAATTCATCATTAAAATACAGGAAGGAGGGGCTGGACAGAGGGCCTAGCGGTTAAGAGTGCTGACTGCTCTTGCAGAGGACCTGGGTTCAATCCCCAGCACCCACATGGTGGCTGAGAACCGTCTTTAACTCCAGTTCCAGGGGAAACTAACGCCCTCTTCTGACCTCCACAGCATTGTACAACATGGGTGCACAAACCTACATGAAGACAGCACATTCATACACATACAAAAATAAATAAAAATTTTAATAACTTAAAAAAATACAGGAAGGAGAAGAATCCCAGGTAAGTGGGATTGAAAAGAGCTTCAACAGTATTATTTTTTTTTCAATTTAAACATTTCCTAAATTAAGAAACGATATAACCATAGTTGTACGAGAAGCACACACAATCAGATAGTCGGGTCTTTGGTACTAATAACTGCTTCAAGTAAATTTCTCATCTCATCAAATCCCTGGAATCCACTTCCATATCCAGTTCTCCTAAAAGAAAAGTTGCATTAGCAATTCCACAATTCCAAAAAGGAGTTGAGTAAACAGAAATGATATTATGTAATGTGCTTATCTGTATCTTGAGAATTTTTTTGGTCTTTTTCAGACAGGGTCTCCCTTTAGTCCCAGCTGGCCTGGAGCTTGCTTACATAGACCAGGCTAGCCTTGAACTCACAGAGCTCCACCTGCCTCTGCCTCCCCAGTGCTGGGATTAAAGGCATGCACTACCACGCCCAGCTGAGAATTTTTTGGGGGGTCTTTTCGAGAAAGGGTCTTCCTGTAGCCCCAGCTGTTCTGGAACTCATTCTGTAGACCAGGCTGTCCTTGAACTCACAAAGATCCACCTGCCTCTGCCTCCCGAGTGCTAGGATTAAAGGCGTGCGCCACCACACCCAGCCCAGCTGAGAATTTTTTAAATAAATATTTATTATCTCTGATTGTGGTAGATTACATAGAAATATTTACAATCTCACATTTTAAAACAAATACAATCAACATAGCAAACCATATTAGAATATTCTATATAGATATGAGGTGAATTAATGAGAAATAATGAACAATATAGTTATTTAGTAGCAGAAGTTGAAAAATTACTAATGATGCATTGTAGATGGAAACAACTACAAAAGAATTAAATGGCTGATAGAAAATATGATGTAACTTATTTTCTTATTAATACAAATTCAGCCCATAATATATGAGAAAGTTTGCATCAACATATTCACTCAGTTCTTCAGTGTATAAGGTGTATCTCAATAAAAATATTAGTAAGAGGAAGAGCTACAAGTATCAGTGGCTGCTGAGAGGAGACTCTGTTTTATTCAAGGAGCAGCCCCCTAATAGGCTATCTAGCTTAAATGCTCAGCCCTATATACTTCTACGTAAGAGTAGCACTAAATGAGATGACAATGTCAATAGGTGACAATGGTATTTAAAGAAAAGACGTCATGAGTCTGAGAAGTGGAGGTATGAGAGATTTTGAGGGGGAGTCTGTGGGGTATGATGATGTAAATGAAATACACATTTATTAAATTCCCTCAAATATAAAATAATTAAAGTTAAGAACTTAAGAGTCCACTAAATTACTGGAAAGATTCAGAGGTAAAAGAAAAAAGAACAGAAATCCGTTGGAAATTATTAAATTAAGAAGCTATTTCATTTTCATCAGATTCTTGTTCTTTGAAATAAGAATGATACAGATCATACTTTACAGTTAAAAAATAAGTGTACAAGTACTACATATTTCATATCTAAAAAGTGGGTTGAAATTTTCATTCTGACAGATCAACTTAATGACAAGATAGAGAAATCACAGCTCCTTCTTTGCTGAGGATGTTCATGTGTTCGCAGAGGAGAATAGGAACCATAACAACAATTAAATTATGTTTTCCTAGAAATAAATCCTAAGGGACTTGGGTGCAGAGACTCGACTCCCAAATGTTACCTTATAATAAAATGCCATCTTCCTGTATTTTGATATCAGACAATCACCTCAGGTAAGTTTCTGAGATTCCAAATTAAATATAGAATGTAAAAATATTGCTTTCTTAAAAAAGAAATTAAATATTTTTTAAAAATTTTATTTATTTATTTTATGTGTATGAATGTACTGTCTGCATGTAGGTCTGTGCACCCATGTTGTGCAATGCCGCGTAGGTCAGAAGAGGGTGTCACATTCCCCTGGAACTGGAGTTCTCCTGGAATTGGAGTCTCAAACGGTTCTCAGCCGTCATGTGGGTGCTGGGGATCGAACCCGGGTCCTCTGTAAGAGCGGTCGGTGCTCTTAACTGCTAGGCCATCTCTCCAGCCCCCAGAAATTAAATATTTTGAAACAAATAAATTTATATGGATTACATGTAGCAATAAGTTTGAAATCTAATAAAAATAATTTGTATCCAGAACTAGAACTAAGTTCTGGTTGAACTTAATAATATCCATACAACTACATATTAATTATTCATTTTTTCTAGGTTCATAATAAACTAATTTTTCTACCATTTTAAGATATATATGAACTCATTTTTATTTGTATTTCTTGATAGATATTTGAAGTACTATATTACAAAAATACTTTGTATATTTTCAAATCTCAGTGATCCACATACAAAAACGAGGCTATATCAAATCATTAAAAATATTCATCACTGAATTCTAATACTGAATGTCAATGAAGTTTTATATATTCCGATACTTAAGAGTCACATAGCTTCACAAACACACAAGACCCTAACCCTTCTTTACCTGCTTGCTTTCATTTTTTTAAGCCCAAAATGCAATTAAAATCTTCAACAATTAGTTTTCACCCTCTTGAAAGTTCAGAAGATTCATCCTTTTTCTCCCAAACTCACCTAGCAATAATGCAGTAACCATTGTGGAAAGATAAAATGTTTTTTAGAAGAAAAAGGGATTGTTAATTGTTGAGTATATCATTAAATAATAATAAGCACTTTTCTCACAATAGAGATTAAATCAATTACCTTTTTATTACTCAGTGATATAGTTGTTTTATGTTTTCTAGAGTTAACAAAATAATTATCCTATTAAATTATTAAGTTGGAGGAATTTTTAGTGTCTAATATTTTAGTGGTGTACTTCATAATTAAATATCTTGTTACCAAGTCTCATTAAATCAGGAAGTCATTTCTTATTATTTGTAATGTCTAATGGTATGGTAGTACATTAATATACTTCCTGAGGTGAGACACTCAAAGTAAGGGAACTTAATGTTAAGAAAATGATGATCCGGAGCTGGAGAGATGGCCTAGTGGTTAAGAGCGCCGCACCCACATGGCGGCTAAGAACCATCTGTCACTCCAATTCCAGAAGAACTCCAGTTCTAGGGGAATCTGAGACCCTCTTCTCACCTCCGCGGCATTGCACGACACGGGTGCACAAACCTACATGCAGACAGTACATTCATACAAACAAACAAATAAATAAATAAATAAATAAATAAATAAATAAAAATTAAAAAAAAAGAAAATGATGATCCTCAAAAGCCAGTTTTAAATCCATTGTTTCTCAATTGCCATGTCATGTTTTTTTTTATTAAAATTGAATAGTAATTTTATTTAAGGAGTAAAATAGAATCGGTTATATATGTGTGGAAAAATATCTGACTTACGAATATCTTTTGTATCTCTTTTGATTTTGAAAAGTTTATCCATGAAGAATGGACAAGGGAAATTGTTCTGTGAATGAATTCATTTTTGTGGGAATTACCAGTAACTCTGAGATGAAAGTGACGCTCTTCATAGTGTTCTTACACATTTATCTCATCAGTCTTATGGCAAATGTTGGGATGATCACATTAATTAGAATGGATATCCAGCTCCACACACCCATGTACTTTTTCCTCAGCAACCTCTCTTTTTGTGACCTCTGCTATTCAACAGCCATTGGCCCCAAGATGCTGGTGGACCTCTTAGCTGAGAAGAAATCAATTCCCTTTGTTGGTTGTGCCCTGCAATTCTTGGTCTTCTGTATTTTTGTAGATTCAGAGTGTCTACTTCTGGCATTGATGGCCTTTGACAGGTACCAGGTCATCAGCAACCCTTTGCTATACACAGTGAACATGCCCAGCAGAGTGTGCTCCCTGCTCATGACTGGAGTTTACATGGTGGGAATGGCAGATGCTTTGATACATACAATATTGGTCTTTCATTTATGTTACTGTGATTCAAACGAGATCAATCATTTCTTCTGTGATGTTCCCCCTTTCTTATTAATTTCTTGTTCTGATACAGAAGTCAATGAGTTAGCAATTTTTACCATTTTGGGGTTTATTGAACTGAGCACAATTTCCGGAGTGCTCATCTCTTACACTTACATCATCTCTTCTGTCTTGAAGATCCGCTCTACTGAGGGGAGGTTCAAAGTTTTCTCAACCTGTGCCTCCCACTTGACTGCAGTTGCAATTTTTCAGGGAACAATGCTCTTCATGTATTTTCGTCCAAGTTCTTCCTACTCTCTGGATCAAGACAAAATGTCCTCCTTATTTTACACTCTGGTAATACCTATGCTGAACCCTCTGATTTACAGCTTGAGGAACAAGGATGTAAAAGAGGCTCTAGAAAAACTGAAAAATAAATGGTGACTGTTCATACTTTTCTTTGGTACATGCACATGATTGTTGTTTTGTTGATTCATCCTATCTGGCACTTGAGACAAACATTGCATCATATACCAATTGTTGAAAAATACTCTAATCTCCATTTGTAAGAAATTTTTATGGTATTCCTGCATAATTTTATTAAAAATGTGTTATTCCTTCTCTCCAGAAATTTCATTCATAATTGCAATTGTCCCAAACTGGATAATTTCATGTTTTCATTCAAAGACCATTGTGATGTGGTGGATGTTTAATCAGCGCCTTTCAATAAATTTAGGTGATTATTTTCAAAGTTATTCAAGTACTTATTCACCAATGAATACTACATTTACTGGGAATCACAACATTAATTGAGCTCACTAGAAATGAACATGTACTTAATATCAGTCTTGAGACTAATGACTGAACTCCATAGCAGATTGTCTAGTCCACCTTTAGGATGAAGCCTAAATAAAATTATAAAAAAATTAAAATAAAACAGATTCTTATAGACTAATTGGTTCTGACAAGAAATCCAAGACTGGGGAGATATATGTTTCCAAACAAAGAAGACTTACAATATTTTATATTCAAGTGAAAATAATACTTTACATTTCCAAATCTCAGTGACCAACACCGCAAAAAGTAGTTACATCAAAACAATAATAAATGTTCATCACTGATATCTAATACTCAAATGTTAATGGAATTTTACAGATATGGAAACTTGTGAAAATCTATAAAACTTCAAAAAAACATAATAACCTTATCCCATCTCATTTTGCTTTCATTTTTAAACATTGAATGCACTTAAATTCTGCAAAATTCAACAGCACTATGACATCATGCTTCTTACATTTTTCATTCTACCATCTTTCTTCTGATGGTCATAATATTCTTCTTTAGTTCTGAACTCTCCCAGAAAATATTCAGTTCACACTGTGGAATAATATAATGATTTCTTAAAGAAAAATTAACCTGTAATTATTCATATATCATTAAAGAGTAATGAGCTTTTTAATCACAATAGTAGAATTCAATAAGTGTTTTGAATAGTCAATGATACGGTTGTTACATGCAGGAAGAGACTGTAAACTCATATTTCCTCAAAGCCCAGACATTCTATCCCTGTAGTGCAAAGCAGCCAATATATAACAAAATGAAATTACAAATAATGCAGTATTTACAATGCTTGTTGTTAATGTTACATAAAAGTATGTACATTTATATAAAAACACACTGTAAGATTTTAAGAAAGTACACAAATGATTATGTGTATATATCTAAAATATTTACTCAGAAATGGATGATAATTTGCTAAATATTAGGAGAGTTTGGATATGAGTTTATTACCTACTACTGATCGGTATTTCACATGACTAAAGCACTTATCACATTTTTTGGATAAAATATGGATTTTTTTACTTTAATTTGAAAGCTGAAAATATTTACTTGTATACATATGCTATATTTTTATATCAGTTCATCACTTTTACAGCTTTGAATCTTTATATATGTGCCTCAATTGTAAAGCCCATGGAGTTCAGGAGACTAATAAGTGGCATTGGTAGGGGTGGGATTCAGGTAATAGACTGCAGTGATAAAGAAGATAAAATGGGTAATACAGGAAGAAGGCTTAATTATGTATAGAATCAGAGACAAGGAAGAGGACTTGGAAGGTAAAGGATAACTATCACGCTAAAGACCTTTTATGAAAATCATTTGGAAAGTTATCACTCTTAAAATATATGCATAATATAAAAAATATTTTAAATAGAAATACCTATCAGTGAAATGATAATGTACCTACCAGATACCACAGATTAATAAATAAAAAAGTGCAGTGCCAAGAATAGACTCATTTTGAGTTGGTGACAGGCGACGAGGATACCTATAAACTCTCAACCAGTACTGGCCATTCCCATTTCTCTTAGCTACCTGATAGAAATTGATGGTAAGACCCATTTTGGCTCATTTTCTCTACTTCTATGTACAGGACCCAAACCAAGGAAAGAGGCCCACTTCTTGGGTAGGACACCATATATCAATTAATGCAATCAAGAAATCCTCTCAAAGGCATGCCATAGCCACGGGCCACCTTGATCTATACAATGAAAATATTTACTTTTCCTAATGATTCTTCATTTTATCTCATTGTCAGTTAGTAGTAACACGTGAAAAGTTCATCAGTAAACATGCATGAGCAAATGTGTCTGTGGTCACTTACAGAATCCTTTAGGCATATATACAAGAGTGATGTACTTAAGTCATATGGTAGTTCTATTTCCAGTTTGGAAGAAGCCTCTACATTGCTTTCTGTAGTATCTACACTAAGTTACAATCTAACTAACAGTAGATTGGGTTTACTTTCTCCCCCCCCAAATCCTTGCCTACATTTTCTCATTTTTTTAAAATTTTACTATAATGAATTACCTTTATTTCATATGTTATTAAGCAGCAATTTAACAACTCTGATGAAACTTGTGGTCAAGGTCCATCTCAGAAAAATGTACCTATATACAAACCTCCAAATTCTACAATATATTTTTTTATTTTATAATATTTCAAAAAATGCATATATACACTCCACACATCAGTCAAAATCACAAATTCTGAAAATAAACTATAGGTTGATTCCTGAACACATTTAGAGATTCACGTTTTAACAGTAAAGTTTCTTGCAGGTATAAAGATGTGTAACTTCATATTCTTTTGGGTTTTTTTTAGAATATGTCTACATATCTTCCATCCATATATGGTAATTACAATGTGTGAATATAAGTGTTAGAACAATTCTAGAGATTTTTAGACTCATGTAGATATTCACATTGAAATAGCACAGTTGCTTTCAGATACAATGAAATATAATAATAAAGTTTCTCAGTTTGACTGCCAACTGGGGATTTAGTGTTAGCATCCACAAATGAAGGAAACCATTCAACTTTTTTTTTCTGGGACTGTGTTACTTAGCATAATTGCTTCAAGTTCCATCCATTTACTAACAAAGCTCATGATGTCATGTTTACTGCTGCATAGAACTCCATTGTGTAGATGTACCACATTTTTGTTATCCAGGCATCAGTTGAGGGGTATTTGTGTTGGTTCCAACTCTTTGCTATTGTGAAGAGAGCTGCAGTAAACATAGCTGTGCATGTATGTTTGAGGTAGGATGAGTCCTGTGGGTATATACCCAGGAGTGGTATGGCTGGGTCAGGTAGTAAGCTCATACTGAGTTTTAAGGGTTCTCCACACTGCTTTCTACAGTGGTTGTACCAGTTTACATTCCCACCAGCAGTGGATGAGTGTTCTCCTTTCCCTCCCAACTCTTCAGCATATGGTGTCTTTTGTTTTCTTGATCTTGGGTAGTCTTACTGGAATGAGATGATACCTTAGTGTGGTTTTAATTTGCATTTCTTTAATTATTAATGATGTTGAACACTTTTTAAGATGTTTCTCAGCCATATTTACTTCCTTACTGGTGAAGTGTCTGTTCTGCTCTTTACTCCATCTTTTGAGTAGGTCAATTGTTTTCTTCTTTGTTTTTTAAGTAGCTTATATAGTCTGGATGTTAATGCTCTGTCAGATGTATCAGTGGTGAAGGTTTCCTTCCACTCTGTGAGTTTTCTCTTCACTTCCTTGATTGTTTCTTTAGCTGTACAAAAGCCTTTGAGTTTGATGAATTCCCACTTGTCAGCTATTGTCCTTATTTCCTGTGCAGCTACTGAATCCTTAAATTCATTTGGGAAAACAAAAGACCCCAAATAACTAATACAAGCCTGAGTGAAAAGTGCAATACTGGGGGGATTATATTACCAGACTTCAAGCTATATTACAGGGCTATAGTCATAAAGACAGCCTGTTACTGGCAAAAAAAAAAGAACCATTGACCAATGGAACAAAATTGAAGATCCAAACTTGAGCTCATATAAATTCAGTTTCCTCATATTTGACAAAGTGTCCAAAGAAGCTCAATGGAGGAAAGATAGCATCTTCAGAAAATGGTGTTGGCAAAACTGGATCACCATTTGTAGAAGAAAAAAATTAACCTCCTACCTCTCACCCTGTACAAAAATAAACTCCAAGTGGATCAAAGATCTCAACCTAAAACCTGAAACCCTGAAGGTGATAGAATCAAAAGTCAACAGCAACCTATAAGACATAGGTGTAGGAAAAGACTTTCTAAATCAAACAGCATTTTGTCATTTTTTTATATCTTAGAGTAGTTTCAGTTTGCATTTCCATAATTGTTAATGATGTTGAACACTTTTAAAGAAGTTTCTTAGCCATCTTTGCTTCGTCAATTGTGAAGCCTCTGTTCAGCTCTTTACTCCATCTTTTGAGTGAGTCATTTGTTTTCTTCTTTGTTTTTTCAGAAATTTATATATTCTGGATGTTAATGTTCTCTTAGATGTATCACAGAACATGGAGAAGGTTTCCTCCCACTCTGTGGGTTTTCTCTTCACTTCCTTCATTGTTTCTTTAGCTGTACAGAAGCTTTTGAGTTTGATGAGTTCCCACTTCTCAGCTGTTGACCTTATTTCCCGCACAGCTGCTGTTTTATTTGGAAAGTCTGTTCCTGTGACTATGTCTTGTAGGTTACTAGACAATACAATACAACAAAATCATTTTCTTAAGCCACTGCCCTCTGGTCTAGCTGGGTATCTGGCTGGCTGGTTGACTGCATCCAGCCTGTGTGCATACAGGGCCAAGTGTTGTAGTCTGCCTGCCTAGCATCATTTGCACTGAAAAGTCAGCTGCAATTGCTCGGAGTTTCCCTTTATATGTGATTTGTTGATTTCCTTTTGCAGTTTTCAGTGTTCTCTCTTTGTTTTGAACATCTAGGTTTTTTACTGAGATATAGCATGGGGGATTTCTTTTCTGGTCCTATTTGGTATTCTATGTGCTTCTTGTATTTGTATGAGTATGTCGTTTGTTAAGGTGGGGAATTTTTCTTCTACAATCCTGTTGAAAATCTGGTTAATACACATATCCTGAGATTCTTTGCCTTTCTCTACACCTATAATGCAAAGGTTTTGTATTTTCATGGTGTTCCACATTTCCTGATTATTCTATTCCTGATTTTTTAATATTTCATAATCTTTGCTTGAGTGTTCCAGGTATTTTTTTAGTCTTGATATTCTATTTTCTACTTCATTCATTCTGTTAATGAGTTTTTCTCCCATCCTTTCCTGATGGCTTATTCAGTGCTCCACTTTGATTTTCATTTAATCCTGGTCATTTAAGTCTGGGTTTCCTTCAGTATTTCTATATCTTTTGTGAATTAATTCAGGAGTTTATCTTTATCATCTTTGTTCGTTTTTATGATAGTTCTTTTAAGATCTGTGACCTGGGTTACAACTAGGGTGTCCTCATTATAGGAGTTCTATTGCTTATATTCTTCAGGTGACTTCATTGTATATCTAGGTATGAAAGGCTGGTTGGTCTAGGCTTCAGGTTCTCATTTCTGATTTTGCATTGCAGAGACCAGCTGGTTCTCACCCAGTTAGTCAAAAGCCCAAAGCAGGTAACAATCAGTGAGGTTTGAACCCCTACACCATGTGGGTTCCACCCATCCACTCTCCAGGGGTGGTTGGAAACATCTAGATCTGGGATCAGTGACAGGGAAGCCTGTTCTGGAGTCAAGAGGGGACCCAGGGTGTTTCCTTTCTAGTGGGTAAGGAGTCAGGAATGTCATCACCACCAGATCTTCTCTGCACTATGCTTCGGCCTTCTCTGCCTCCATAATATGCTACATGGTATAACATATATTTGGGCATTTTATGATATGGAAACCTTTATGTAGACTTAATAATTATTAGTAGAGATAAAACAAATTTCAGTAAAAATAAAAAACCAGGAAGTTCCACAACACATCATTTTTTTACCACATCACATGTTTATGTGAAAAGTGGACTTATTCTGAAATAAATTTTGTTTAAAATTTAGTCATCCATTACAATAGATATAGAAACATAGATATCTCAGCCAGGCATGGTGGCGCACACCTTTAATCCCAGCACTTGGGAGGCAGAGGCAGGCAGATCTCTGAGTTCAAGGCCAACCGTGTCTACAGAGTGAGTCCCAGGACAGCTGGGGCTATAGGGAGATCCTGTCTCAAAAAGACCAANTATTTCTTTAAAGTTAAAGAATATCAGGGCTGGAGAGATGGCCTAGCGGTTAGAGGACCGACTGCTGCTTTGCAGAGGACCGTTCGATCCCCAACCCAACGGCGGCCGAGAGCCGTCTGAAACTCCAGTTCCAGGAGAAGAACTCCAGTCAGGGAATCGACCCTCTTCTGACCTCCGCGGCATTGCACGACACGGGTGCAAAACTTATATGCAGACAGTAACTTCTAACACATACAGAAATAAATAAAATTAAAAAAAAACAGTAAAAATATCAATAATTATTTTTAGTCAATAAGTTTGCATCATAAGAAAAAATGTTTATATGTGGTCAGCCACATTATCTTATGAAGCAGTTTTACACTTACTATTCCTGTTAACATTGGGTGTGATATTTTAGTATCAATAGCTTTAGTTATAAATCAGTTGCTCCTTCTACAGACAACCTAGGTTTTATGAGTTATATTTACAAGCTTTAAATCTGGTGTTTCCTGTACCTGCCACACTACCTTAGAATGAATCCTTCAAACAAACCTTTCTGCAATGTCTCAAATTGTGTTAAATTAATATTTCTTGCAGGCTAACTCTGTGCTATGAGATTTTATCTTTAAATAGAAATACTTAAATTTTGTTAAACTGCTGAATTTTAAAAAGAAGTTTTAGGGACACCGATCATTTTGGATCATGCAGAGAACATATATTGTACTGTAATATATTTGTATATACATTTGTATGATATAACATAATACACGTGAATGTTACTCACTGCTTGACTATGATAATAAAATTGCTTAACCATAATATAAACTTCCCTTCAAAATTTAAAACATGTTTATTAGGCATTCAATAATAGCAGCATATAATGCTATCAAATTGTAAAGGGACATGCAAACCATTTACAGACTTATAGAAAAATTATAACACTTTAAATATTATCTTCCTTAGGTGCAATTGATGCACATCTCTCAACAGCACTGTATCTTTTCCTCAGTTTAAGAAAAAAAGTCCAGGGGCTAGAGAGATCCTAGCGGTTAAGAGCTCCAACGGCTCTTGCCGAGAACCCAGGTTTTGATCTCCAGCAACCACATGGAGGCTAAGAACCATCTGTAACCCAATTCTAGGAGAATTCTAGTTCAGGGGAATCTGAGACACGCTTCTGAACCTCCGTGGCATTGCACGACACAGGTGCATAAACCTACATGCAGACACCACATCATACACGTACAAAAAATAATAAAAATTAAAAAAAATAAAAAAAGAAAAGTCCAAAGACAGATGGTCATTATTTTAAGTGCAATAAAAGTCTAGAGCATCTGAAGATTGTGATGTTGCTGATACATCTAGGATAGCACAGTAAGGAATTCCTATTAAATCAACTCTGGGGCTTGTGTCTCATTTCTATGTCAAAGGTACATAATCTTACTCTCTGAACTCACTTGAACACAGCAACTACTTTATGAACCAATATTTAATGAAAATTAAAGTAGAAGTGGAAGTTTCATATGTAAAGAGCTCAAATTCATGATCCATTCATAATGAAGTGTGAAAGCACTTTCTGAGCAAAGGGGAAATTTAGAACAATTGGAGACCGTTTGCTACATGCTGAGGGAAAGTATCCATTACTTATGATCACCAGAATAGCTAACTAGATTTCAATGCATGAATTTGCAATGAAGGCCACCTAGGTACATAAGCTTGGCTGGATAGGGCCTCACGTGGAATGCAAATATAAGAGGTTCAGTGGAGGTTGGGGGACCTGGATGGGAGGGGTCTAACTTTGATTAAAAGCTATTGTATGTAGTGAATAAAAGCTCATTAAAACAGATTAAAACCAGTGGTCGCTCATCTCACACTCAGTATTGGTCAGCAACTGAATGTTGTACTCCTAGGAAATTATAGCAAAGAACATGAAGATCTGATCAGAATGCGATACTCATTTTCAGATAGGAAACCGAGTTCATCCATTACCCAATTTAGTCTTGATTGCTTTTTTCAGAGCAGCCTTCACATCCTTATTTCTTAAGCTGTAGATCAGGGGGTTTAACATGGGAATCACAACTGTGTAGAAAACAGACGCAATTTTGTCTGTGTCCATTGAGTAACTTGAGCTGGGTTGGAAGTACATGAAGAGGAGCGTTCCTGAAAAATCCACTGCTTTAGGTGGGAAGCACATGTTGAAAAGGCTTTGGGTCTTCCCTCAGCAGAGTTCATCCTGAAGAGCATAGCCAGGATGTAGCTGTAGGAGAGCAGGACGGTAACTATGATGCACACCAACATACAGCTTGCAGCTGTGAACATCGCTATCTCATTGATGGATGTATCTGAGCAGGAGAGTGCCAGCAAAGGTGGGAAGTCACAGAAAAAATGATTAACAATGTTTGACCTGCAAAAAGACAGTCGGAATACCAGACAGGTCTGGATTGCTGAATCCACCAAGCCTATGCTGTAGGCAACAGCCACAAGCTGGGTACACAGTCTCTTGGACATAGCAACTGTATACAACAACGGATTACAGATGGCAACGTAATGATCATAGGCCATGACAGCCAACATGAGACATTCTACATCTGCAAAGACTCCAAAAAATACATTTGAATGGCACAGAAATTATATGCAATCTTCTTTTGCTCAGACAAGAAATCAGCTAGCATCTTGGGTGAGATAGTGGATGAGTAACAAACATCACAGAAGGAGAGATTGCTCAGGAAATAATACATAGGTGTGTGAAGTCTGGGGTCCACCTTGATAAGCAGGATCATGCTTAGATTAGCAATCACCATGATGCCATACACAAGGAAGAAGACCAGGAAGAGCTCCCAGCTGCACATCTCTCCGGTCAGAAAGTCCTAACAACACAAAGTCAGTAAACACTGTGAAGTTCTCAAGGGCCATTGCTCTGAACTAGAAACCCTGGAATCTGGATAAAGAAATAGAAGTTGAGGGTTATACTTTGTCTTCAGAGTTAATCTGCTGGCCTTTTCTTATTTACGCAATTGAAAATGTATACAATTAAGAATGTTCTTACTAAGATGAATCCATTGGAAATGTTTCCACAAATTTTAGTCACAAAGACAATTTTTATTTTTACAGTTTTCTTATGAATTTAAAACACAGCTTCATAGACCCTTTTTCCCGCACGCCCATCCTTCATCTCTTAAAATTATGAAGCGAACAATTCTATCACAGATTTTTTTTTTTTTGTAGATATGACATTTTTTACTTTACTCCAAACTCCTCGGATCCCATCCAGTTTCAAAGAAATAAAGAAGGCTGCATTTGCTGTGATTGGAATAAAGACAGTCTGGGAATCAGGATTCACATTAAAGAATTGTGATCATTGAGAAATCGATAGAAGGACCTGCATGAGTGGTAAAACTGAACAGGCAGACAGGCATGTCTGAGAACTGAGCTGGCAGACAGGCATGTCTGAGAACTGAGCTGGCAGGCAGGCATGTCTGAGAACTGAGCTGGCAGACAGGCATGTCTGAGAACTGAGCAGGCAGACAGGCATGTCTGAGAACTGAGCAGGCAGACAGGCATGTCTGAGAACTGAGCTGGCAGGCAGGCATGTCTGAGAACTGAGCTGGCAGGCAGGCATGTCTGAGAACTGAGCTGGCAGGCAGGCATGTCTGAGAACTGAGCTGGCAGACAGGCATGTCCGAGAACTGAGCAGGCAGACAGGCATGTCCGAGAACTGAGCAGGCAGACAGGCATGTCTGAGAAGTGAGCTGGCAGACAGGCATGTCTGAGAATGAGCTGGCAGACAGGCATGTCTGAGAATGAGCGGCAGACAGGCATGTCTGAGAATGAGCGGCAGACAGGCATGTCTGAGAAGTGAGCTGGCAGACAGGCATGTCCGAGATCTGAGCAGGCAGACAGGCATGTCCGAGATCTGAGCAGGCAGACAGGCATGTCTGAGAACTGAGCTGGCAGGCAGGCATGTCTGAGAACTGAGCTGGCAGACAGGCATGTCTGAGAACTGAGCTGGCAGACAGGCATGTCCGAGAACTGAGCAGGCAGACAGGCATGTCTGAGAACTGAGCTGGCAGACAGGCATGTCCGAGAACTGAGCAGGCAGACAGGCATGTCCGAGAACTGAGCTGGCAGGCAGGCATGTCTGAGAACTGAGCTGGCAGACAGGCATGTCCGAGAACTGAGCTGGCAGACAGGCATGTCTGAGATCTGAGCAGGCAGACAGGCATGTCCGAGAACTGAGCTGGCAGACAGGCATGTCTGAGAACTGAGCAGGCAGACAGGCATGTCTGAGAAATGAACCGGCAGACAGGCATGTCTGAGAACTGAGCAGGCAGACAGGCATGTCCGAGAACTGAGCTGGCAGCAGGCATGTCTGAGAACTGAGCGGCAGACAGGCATGTCTGAGAACTGAGCGGCAGACAGGCATGTCTGAGAACTGAGCTGGCAGCAGGCATGTCTGAGAATGGCTGGAGACGCATGCGGCGAGTGAGCAGGCATGTCGTGAGGGCAGAAGTGTAGTCTGGCAGCAGACAGGCATGTCCGAGAACTGAGCTGGCAGACAGCCATGTCTGAGAACTGAGCAGGCAGACAGGCATGTCGAGAACTGAGCAGGCAGACAGGCATGTCTGAGACTGAGCAGGCAGACAGGCATGTCTGAGAATGAGCGGCAGACAGGCATGTCGAGAACTGAGCTGGCAGACAGGCATGTCTGAGAATGAGCGGCAGCAGGCATGTCTGAGAACTGAGCAGGCAGCAGGCATGTCTGAGAACTGAGCTGGCAGACAGGCATGTCTGAGAATGAGCGGCAGACAGGCATGTCCGAGAACTGAGCAGGCAGACAGGCATGTCCGAGATCTGAGCAGGCAGACAGGCATGTCCGAGAACTGAGCTGGCAGGCAGGCATGTCTGAGAACTGAGCTGGCAGGCAGGCATGTCTGAGAACTGAGCTGGCAGACAGGCATGTCTGAGAACTGAGCAGGCAGACAGGCATGTCTGAGAAGGGAGCAGCGACTTCAGAAGCGCATCTGAAAGCTTTTGGCAGAGATGCTGCTATCACTGGTGACAGAAAGACAAGAAAAGACAAAGCATAAATAGGTGGATTCTTCTAACATGCTGACCCCATTTATCCTATTTACCTATAGGTCACATGAATATAAAAATGATAAACATCCCTTTCCAATGAGTTAAATATTAAGATCCTTTCTTCATAATGCACTCATCCTGTCCCCAAGAGATATTAAATGGCTTAATCTTTTCTTAATCTTTTAATCTTTTACACTATATTTTTACCTGCACACACATCATATTACATATAAAATTTAAATCTGCAGACATGTTTTAAAATGCTCCTGAAACTTTTTACATAAATTCAATTCAATGTTCCACAGCTCTGCTGTTATTTTCAAAGCAAAGCAATTGCCTCTTTGTTTATGTAATGAATGTAAATATAGACATATACATGGATATTGAAATAGATGAATAAAGGATAAAAATCTAAACAATATTTTATTAAGAGGCAGAATTCCAAACCTGAATGGTTTTATGCATCTTTATTGGGCTACATGTCTTTTAATATTTTAAATAAAAAGAGAGCATTTAAAATACATGAAAATAAATATTAAGCATTAAAAGAATTATATAACAAAATTTTTTATTTTTTTATTATTTTACTTTTGAATAATAATTAAAAGACAAGGATTCATAGAAAATGTTGCTGTGTTTCATAGTCTAGTATTTTTTTACATCTATGCAGTGCAAGAAAGTCAAGAAATAAAAGCCTTACCTAAAAATAAGTCAAACAGAAAAAATATATCCACCTGTTCTGGGACTAGTGATGTCTTTAGAGGATGCAGCTTCCTCAACAGAGACTCACTATGTCATGAATCGTCTGTGTTATAATACTCCATGTCCCTGGTCCCTGGGTGTTAAGACTTGGTCTCTCTGGAATAAGAAGCTGTAAATGTATGATTTAATATCATGTATTTCACTCAAGAAATGTGACTGAGGAAAAAATAAACACCATTTATTTACATTTTTTAAATCTTATGCAGCTAATTCCACAAGATATAGCTCATTAGCATTCATAAAATACCTCCACTTAAACAACATTCAATACTTTAAATTTACCATTCATTATAGACTAATTTTAATAATTTCAATTCAAAATTAAAATATAACAATAGACTGGTATCAATGTATGTTCACAAAATTCCATAAATTTGTTCATGTTACTTTAGTAAAGACAACAAAAATGAGCAAGTAAGTCATTTCCTAGAGATATCTATATTTCTTTTTTTTTTTTTTTTTTTTTTTTTAAAAAAAAAAAAAAAAAAAAAAAAAAGAAATATAGATATCTCTAGGAAATGACTTACTTGCTCATTTTTGTTGTCTTTACTAAAGTAACATGAACAAATTTATGGAATTTTGTGAACATACATTGATACCAGTCTATTGTTATATTTTAATTTTGAATTGAAATTATTAAAATTAGTCTATAATGAATGGTAAATTTAAAGTATTGAATGTTGTTTAAGTGGAGGTATTTTATGAATGCTAATGAGCTATATCTTGTGGAATTAGCTGCATAAGATTTAAAAAATGTAAATAAATGGTGTTTATTTTTTCCTCAGTCACATTTCTTGAGTGAAATACATGATATTAAATCATACATTTACAGCTTCTTATTCCAGAGAGACCAAGTCTTAAACACCCAGGGACCAGGAACATGGAGTATTATAACACAGACGATTCATGACATAGTAGAGTCTCTGTTGAGGAAGCTGCATCCTCTAAAGACATCACTAGTCCCAGAACAGGTAGGATATATTTTTTCTGTTTGACTTATTTATTAGGTAAGGCTTTTATTTCTTTAGACTTTCTTGCACTGCATAGATGTAAAAAAATACTAGACTATGAAACACAGCAACATTTTCTATGAATCCTTGTCTTTTAATATTTATTCAAAATGGAAAATAATAAAAAAATAAGAAGAATGTTGGGGATAGTCAAATATCAATTGCTGTTTTAATGCTTAATATTTATTTTCATGTATTTTAAATGCTCTCATTTTTTATAAAATATTTATAAAGACATGTAGCCAAATAAAGATGCATAAAACCATTCAGGTTTTGGAATTCTGCCTCTTAATAAAATATTGTTTAGATTTTTATCCTTTATTCATCTATTTCAATATCCATGTATATGTCTATATTTACATTCATTACATAAACAAAGAGGCAATTGCTTTGCTTTGAAAATAACAGCAGAGCTGTGGAACATTGAATTGAATTTATGTAAAAAGTTTCAGGAGCATTTTAAAACATGTCTGCAGATTTAAATTTTATATGTAATATGATGTGTGTGCAGGTAAAAATATAGTGTAAAAGATTAAAAGATTAAGAAAAGATAAAGCCATTTAATATCTCTTGGGGACAGGATGAGTGCATTATGAAGAAAAGGATCTTAATATTTAACTCATTGGAAAAGGGATGTTTATCATTGGTTATATTCATGTGACCTATAGGTAAATAGGATAAATGGGGTCAGCATGTTAGAAGAATCCACCTATTTATGCTTTGTCTTTTCTTGTCTTTCTGTCACCAGTGATAGCAGCATCTCTGCCAAAAGCTTTCAGATGCGCTTCTGAAGTCGCTGCTCCCTTCTCAGACATGCCTGTCTGCCTGCTCAGTTCTCAGACATGCCTGTCTGCCAGCTCAGTTCTCAGACATGCCTGTCTGCCAGCTCAGTTCTCAGACATGCCTGTCTGCCAGCTCAGTTCTCGGACATGCCTGTCTGCCTGCTCAGTTCTCGGACATGCCTGTCTGCCTGCTCAGTTCTCAGACATGCCTGTCTGCCTGCTCAGTTCTCAGACATGCCTGTCTGCCAGCTCAGTTCTCAGACATGCCTGTCTGCCTGCTCAGTTCTCAGACATGCCTGTCTGCCTGCTCAGTTCTCAGACATGCCTGTCTGCCGGCTCATTTCTCAGACATGCCTGTCTGCCAGCTCAGTTCTCGGACATGCCTGTCTGCCTGCTCAGTTCTCAGACATGCCTGTCTGCCTGCTCAGTTCTCAGACATGCCTGTCTGCCGGCTCATTTCTCAGACATGCCTGTCTGCCAGCTCAGTTCTCGGACATGCCTGTCTGCCTGCTCAGTTCTCAGACATGCCTGTCTGCCTGCTCAGTTCTCAGACATGCCTGTCTGCCTGCTCAGTTCTCAGACATGCCTGTCTGCCAGCTCAGTTCTCAGACATGCCTGTCTGCCTGCTCAGTTCTCAGACATGCCTGTCTGCCTGCTCAGTTCTCAGACATGCCTGTCTGCCTGCTCAGTTCTCAGACATGCCTGTCTGCCAGCTCAGTTCTCAGACATGCCTGTCTGCCAGCTCAGTTCTCAGACATGCCTGTCTGCCTGCTCAGTTCTCAGACATGCCTGTCTGCCGGCTCATTTCTCAGACATGCCTGTCTGCCAGCTCAGTTCTCGGACATGCCTGTCTGCCTGCTCAGTTCTCAGACATGCCTGTCTGCCTGCTCAGTTCTCAGACATGCCTGTCTGCCAGCTCAGTTCTCAGACATGCCTGCCTGCCAGCTCAGTTCTCAGACATGCCTGTCTGCCAGCTCAGTTCTCAGACATGCCTGTCTGCCTGTTCAGTTTTACCACTCATGCAGGTCCTTCTATCGATTTCTCAATGATCACAATTCTTTAATGTGAATCCTGATTCCCAGACTGTCTTTATTCCAATCACAGCAAATGCAGCCTTCTTTATTTCTTTGAAACTGGATGGGATCCGAGGAGTTTGGAGTAAAGTAAAAAATGTCATATCTACAAAAAAAAAAAAAATCTGTGATAGAATTGTTCGCTTCATAATTTTAAGAGATGAAGGATGGGCGTGCGGGAAAAAGGGTCTATGAAGCTGTGTTTTAAATTCATAAGAAAACTGTAAAAATAAAAATTGTCTTTGTGACTAAAATTTGTTGGAAACATTTCCAATGGATTCATCTTAGTAAGAACATTCTTAATTGTATACATTTTCAATTGCGTAAATAAGAAAAGGCCAGCAGATTAACTCTGAAGACAAAGTATAACCCTCAACTTCTATTTCTTTATCCAGATTCCAGGGTTTCTAGTTCAGAGCAATGGCCCTTGAGAACTTCACAGTGTTTACTGACTTTGTGTTGTTAGGACTTTCTGACAGGAGAGATGTGCAGCTGGGACTCTTCCTGGTCTTCTTCCTTGTGTATGGCATCATGGTGATTGCTAATCTAAGCATGATCCTGCTTATCAAGGTGGACCCCAGACTTCACACACCTATGTATTATTTCCTGAGCAATCTCTCCTTCTGTGATGTTTGTTACTCATCCACTATCTCACCCAAGATGCTAGCTGATTTCTTGTCTGAGCAAAAGAAGATTGCATATAATTTCTGTGCCATTCAAATGTATTTTTTGGAGTCTTTGCAGATGTAGAATGTCTCATGTTGGCTGTCATGGCCTATGATCATTACGTTGCCATCTGTAATCCGTTGTTGTATACAGTTGCTATGTCCAAGAGACTGTGTACCCAGCTTGTGGCTGTTGCCTACAGCATAGGCTTGGTGGATTCAGCAATCCAGACCTGTCTGGTATTCCGACTGTCTTTTTGCAGGTCAAACATTGTTAATCATTTTTTCTGTGACTTCCCACCTTTGCTGGCACTCTCCTGCTCAGATACATCCATCAATGAGATAGCGATGTTCACAGCTGCAAGCTGTATGTTGGTGTGCATCATAGTTACCGTCCTGCTCTCCTACAGCTACATCCTGGCTATGCTCTTCAGGATGAACTCTGCTGAGGGAAGACCCAAAGCCTTTTCAACATGTGCTTCCCACCTAACAGCAGTGGGTATTTTTCAGGGAACGCTCCTCTTCATGTACTTCCAACCCAGCTCAAGTTACTCAATGGACACAGACAAAATTGCGTCTGTTTTCTACACAGTTGTGATTCCCATGTTAAACCCCCTGATCTACAGCTTAAGAAATAAGGATGTGAAGGCTGCTCTGAAAAAAGCAATCAAGACTAAATTGGGTAATGGATGAACTCGGTTTCCTATCTGAAAATGAGTATCGCATTCTGATCAGATCTTCATGTTCTTTGCTATAATTTCCTAGGAGTACAACATTCAGTTGCTGACCAATACTGAGTGTGAGATGAGCGACCACTGGTTTTAATCTGTTTTAATGAGCTTTTATTCACTACATACAATAGCTTTTAATCAAAGTTAGACCCCTCCCATCCAGGTCCCCCAACCTCCACTGAACCTCTTATATTTGCATTCCACGTGAGGCCCTATCCAGCCAAGCTTATGTACCTAGGTGGCCTTCATTGCAAATTCATGCATTGAAATCTAGTTAGCTTATCTGGTGATCATAAGTAATGGATACTTTCCCTCAGCATGTAGCAAACGGTCTCCAATTGTTCTAAATTTCCCCTTTGCTCAGAAAGTGCTTTCACACTTCATTATGAATGGATCATGAATTTGAGCTCTTTACATATGAAACTTCCACTTCTACTTTAATTTTCATTAAATATTGGTTCAATAAAGTAGTTGCTGTGTTCAAGTGAGTTCAGAGAGTAAGATTATGTACCTTTGACATAGAAATGAGACACAAGCCCCAGAGTTGATTTAATAGGAATTCCTTACTGTGCTATCCTAGATGTATCAGCAACATCACAATCTTCAGATGCTCTAGACTTTTATTGCACTTAAAATAATGACCATCTGTCTTTGGACTTTTCTTTTTTTATTTTTTTTAATTTTTATTTATTTTTTGTACGTGTATGAATGTAGTGTCTGCATGTAGGTTTATGCACCTGTGTCGTGCAATGCCACGGAGGTCAGAAGAGTGTCTCAGATTCCCCTGGAACTAGAATTCTCCTAGAATTGGAGTTACAGATGGTTCTTAGCCTCCATGTGGTTGCTGGAGATCAAACCTGGGTCCTCGGCAAGAGCAGTTGGAGCTCTTAACCGCTAGGCTATCTCTCTAGCCCCTGGACTTTTTTTCTTAAACTGAGGAAAAGATACAGTGCTGTTGAGAGATGTGCATCAATTGCACCTAAGGAAGATAATATTTAAAGTGTTATAATTTTTCTATAAGTCTGTAAATGGTTTGCATGTCCCTTTACAATTTGATAGCATTATATGCTGCTATTATTGAATGCCTAATAAACATGTTTTAAATTTTGAAGGGAAGTTTATATTATGGTTAAGCAATTTTATTATCATAGTCAAGCAGTGAGTAACATTCACGTGTATTATGTTATATCATACAAATGTATATACAAATATATTACAGTACAATATATGTTCTCTGCATGATCCAAAATGATCGGTGTCCCTAAAACTTCTTTTTAAAATTCAGCAGTTTAACAAAATTTAAAGTATATTCTATTTAAAGATAAAATCTCATAGCACAGAGTTAGCCTGCAAGAAATATTAATTTAACACAATTTGAGACATTGCAGAAAGGTTTGTTTGAAGGATTCATTCTAAGGTAGTGTGGCAGGTACAGGAAACACCAGATTTAAAGCTTGTAAATATAACTCATAAAACCTAGGTTGTCTGTAGAAGGAGCAACTGATTTATAACTAAAGCTATTGATACTAAAATATCACACCCAATGTTAACAGGAATAGTAAGTGTAAAACTGCTTCATAAGATAATGTGGCTGACCACATATAAACATTTTTTCTTATGATGCAAACTTATTGACTAAAAATAATTATATGATATTCTTTAACTTTTTTTTTTTAATTTTATTTATTTCTGTATGTGTATGAATGTACTGTCTGCATGGAAGTGTGTGCACCCGTGTCGTGCAATGCCGCGGAGGTCAGAAGAGGGTGTCAGATTCCCCTGGAACTGGAGTTCTCCTGGAACTGGAGTTTCAGACGGCTCTCGGCCGCCGTGTGGGTGCTGGGGATCGAACCCGGGTCCTCTGCAAGAGCGTCGGCTCTCCTAACCGCTAGGCCATCTCTCCAGCCCTGATATTCTTTAACTTTTATAATGATATATCTTCAGAAAATCAATGAAGCTCAATTTGGTTACATATCTGAAAAGCAAAGCAAAATGACAAAGTGTCACGAGAAAAGAACAGTGGAACATGATTATGGGACAGGAATCCACTCTGGCTTATGGGCTAAACATATTGTACCAGGCATTTGATAAGATACCTGTGAAATAATTTTGCAAAATACCAAGCCACAGTATAAGGGTGATTTATGCAAACATGAATTTTAATCCTAAGGGAAATCTTCTAGCTTTGTAATTAGTCACATACTACTATAAAAAAGAATTTGCTTGGTTTTAAAATGTACAATATTTTGGAGGAAATTCCAGTTTTAACTCTCCCACAAATATAATCTGAGTACATTTCTTTCCTATACCCTCTGTTTTCTCTCTGACACCTTTATCAGCATCTCTTTCTTTTCTTTGCCACATTCTTTTCGAGATTCATGACATTTGCTATATTTGTGAAATCTGTTTGGTCAAATCATGGCCATCAAGGTGATAATTGGATTGGGAATATCCATCGGAACCAGGAAGTGTGACCCATGCCTATGCAACTGAAGTAACAATGTACATTTCTATGAGTATATCCATAAGACCTAGTTCAATGTAGAGGGATAAGGCACCCTGAGACCCTCCTCCAGTCTTGTCTTCCTGTCTCTGGGCCCATTCTACAGCAGTCTGAGTTCAGTCATAGGTAATTGTTTAGTTTGAGTGTGTTGTCCAGAAGATGACATGTCAAAGCCCTTATCCCTCTTTTACAATTCTGACAATGTTCCTGTTTCCTATTTTCCTTTGTCATAATGTTCCCTATGGCTTGCAAGAGTGATATACATGCTTACACATATACATTTATATGTATATACATACATATCTATATATGTTGATTATGGATGATAGGGCTGAACTAGATTATTTTGGTTGTTATTTTCACATGTAGAAAATGACCAAGAAGATAATACAATCAAGAGCATATATACACAAAATGATGGTGCACTAAATTTCATAAAAATGCTACTACAGGAAGTTAAGACACAAATTACCCACAGCTTATTAATAGTAGGGGACTGCACTTCTCCAATGTCTCCAATAGACATGTAAACTGGACAAAGTATAAAAAACAATGACACATCTTAATTAAAAGATAGCATCCATCAAATGCACCTAACAATGTACTGAATATTTCACCTAAACACCAAAGATTACACTTTCTATTCAGCTGTCTCAATGGGAGGAGACTCATGTGTGACACTGAAAACATAGCCAAATAGTCATCGGTGGAAAGTTCATAACTAGGGCTGGAGCAATGGCCTAGCGGTTAAGAGCGCCGACCACTCTTGCAGAGGACCCGGGTTCGATCCCCAGCACCCACATGGTGGCCGAGATCCGTCTGAAACTCCAATTCCAGGAGAACTCCAGTTCCAGGGGAGTCTGACGCCCTCTTCTGACCTCCGCGGCATTGCACGTCATGGGTGCGCAGACTTTCATGCAGACAATACATTCATTCACATATGTAAATAAATAAAATTAAAAAGAAAGTTCATAACTATTAGAGAAAAACCATAAGTCTGTCACATCCCTATACACAAATGTATTACAACATGCTCAATATGGATAATTATATTTATAAACAAGTATGTGAGTCACCACCCATAAAAGAAGTTTCTTTTGCAACAGATGTATTACAGAGTCACACAACTGGTCCCCCACAGAGTACAAATATTTGTAAGATTTACTGGTCTAAGTGACACATCTATAATGCAAGCTCTACACCTAGTGCTGGAAGAACATAGTGGAACAAGGTTAAAGAGAAAACTAGTGCATCTCTCAACTCACATGGGAAAAGAGTCCTCATTCAACACTGGGAAAGGAAAACAAAAGCCCAAACTGGACAAAATGTAAAAAATAAGTGGCCTAAGAATTTGGGTCCTGGTCAGGACTTCTAAAATTTACCTACCCAGGTCTCAGGGACCATTGTGAAAGTAGACTCATGTAAACTCAATCAGTCTGAAAACGGCACAAAGCTGGGAAATGGACAGGAAGCCACAACTTTGCCAAGGAGCTGTTGCTACTGATCACTTCTTAGTGAACAAGAATTTATTGTCTTTAAGTGAGTGAGAATAGAGAGGCTGAACAGGCTCCTGTGGATGGACTCACAATGATGGGCATCTGGGCCTACACACTTATATGACAAAATGAATGAAGTCATGTGGATGGACTATAGAAGGGTGCATATAAGGAAGGGGGAGGTAAATTTGATTAAGATATACTGTATAAAAATCCACAAATATCTAATAAAATATATTTTAAAAGTAAATATATTAATATATTAGTCAATAAAATATATCTTTTTAAAAAACATAGTTCCTCTTTTTTTATCCATTTATATCTCTCTCTTGTCATTCCCAAGGGAATTCTGAAATTACAGGTCCTCAAAGGTCAAGTCTCCTCTTGACTAAAAGTGCAAAGATCCAGGGTGTTTTCATTCTGACACAGTGGTCAGAATGGGATCATATCACATGTAGATGCTATATGTAGGATGCTTGGATCATTTCTTTGTCCCTTTAGAAAGGAAATAAGGGGCTGGAGAGATGGCCTAGTGGTTAAGAGTGCCAACTGCTCTTGCAGTGGACGCGGGTTCAATCCTCAGCAACCACATGGTGGCTGAGAACCATCTGTGACTCCAATTCCAGGATAACTCCAGTTCCAGGGGAATTCAATGTCCTCTTCTGACATCTGCAACATTGCATGACATGGGTGCACAAACCTGCATGCACACAGTACATTCATACACATAAAGAAGAAATAATTTTTTTTAAAAAAGAAAGGAAATCAAAAACTTAGACTAGCTGTGCCCCTTTTCTAAGCCTAGGGAACAACCTGCGGAAGAGGGGGCGTGGTAGAATGTAAGGGCTACGATTGGGGTGAATGGTGAAACTACAGCAATGTAGTCTGGACACTCATTTGATCAACTTGATTGAACAAACAACCTGTCACCCCCCACTGGATGGTGGGGCTGTAGGTGTTTGGGCACAACAGCCTGCAGATAGGTTTTGCATGAAGGATGCTTGTACTCATGGATTATCACTTATAGCTAAAAATGAAAAAAAAAAAAACTGAGAGAAAGATGCAGGACAGTTATGGCAGAATGCATGATCTGGGATGGGGTGGGGGTGGGGGGGGGAGGGAAAGGGAAATAAGCCTGATCTGAATTGGAAAAAATGTATGAAATGCACAAAGCATCAATAAAAACTAATTTAAAAAAAAAAAAAACTTAGACTAAATAGGTCTAATCATCCTGTGTGTAAGAATAGCATGTGTTCAACTGACTGGCTTGTTTTTATTATCACTGGCTAGAAACACTTAGGGAATTGAAAAGCCTTGTGAATTTATGTGTTTTTATAAAGTTTGTTCTAAGTTTAAAATGAGTGTGTGTGGTCCCTAGAGGAACCCTGCTTGAGAAACTAGCCCAGGTGGAAATTTTTGTTAATGCTGGCAGTAAAGCAGCCAAGATTGGAGATCCCGGGACTGGAGAGATGGCTCAGCAGTTAAGAGCACCAAGTGCTCTTGCAGAGGACTGGGGTTCGATTCCCAGAACCCACATGGCAGCTAAGAACCATCTTTAACTCCAGTTCCAGGGGAATCCAGCACTCTCTTCTGACCTCTGCAGCATTGCACAACACAGGTGCACCAACATACATGCAGACAGTACATTCACACACATAAAAAAATAAAATTAAACAAAAAGATTGGAACTTCCCCTTCTCCCAGAAACTGTTCAAGGTGCAATGGGGCAAGGGAGTCACCTTCAACCATACCACGATGGACACCAAGAGATGGGCAAAGACTATACAGAAACTGTGCCCAGTAAGGCAGCTCTCATTGTGTACACACAGACATGTGATCTCCTTCCAGTTACCTAAAGCTGACTTCTCTGAAACATGAGTCCAACACTGACAGGCTATTAACTTGACAAATTTTCTGTCTAAATCAAGAATTCAAACTTAACACTCAGTGATAATCTAGAGAAGGGGCTCATGACATTCCTGAAGCTTTTAGACAATTATTAGATGTCCCACCTCCCAGACGTGGATGAGAACAGTGTTGAAGATGAGGGCATCTCTCAGAGGACTTTTCTGGAAGGCAGGGAGCTCAATCCAGTCGACTGCAAACTGTTGTCAAAGATTCAAATTGTCCAGGTAGGATGTAAGAAATACAGAGGTTTCACCCTCCCAGAAGTTTTCTGAGGAGTGCCTGGGTAGCTGAGCAATGCCTAAGCTGGAGAATTTGCCTCCACCTGCACAAATGAGGCAGTAGAGCCGGCATATGAGTTAGGGGCCAAGACCTTCACATGAGCCCTTTTAGGGCTCAAAGCAACCTGTTCTATGTTCCACACAGAGGCCCCAGAGAAGCTAACACATTGCTCCCCAATGGGCACAATCCAAAGTAGCCAATGGGCAGAGAAGCAGGGCACTAGGGGGAGGAACTGAGCAGAGGAGAGATAAGGGGGATTTTTTTTTTTAATTTAATTTTTATTGATGGTTTGTGCATTTCGTACATCATTTTCCAATTCAGATCAGGCATATTTCCCTTTCCCTTACCCCCCACCCCCACCCCATCCCAGATCATGTATTCTGCCATAACTGTCCTGCATCTTTCAGGTTTTTTTTTTTTTTTCATTTTTTAGCTATAAGTGATAATCCATGAGTATAAGCATCCTTCGTGCAAAACCAAGCTACAGACTGTTGTGCCCAAACCCCCACAGTCCCACCATTCAGTGGGGGGTGACAGGTTGTTTGTTCAATCAAGTTGATCAAATGAGTGTCCAGACTACATCGCTGTAGTTTCACCGTTCACCCCAATCACAGCCTTTACATTCTACCACGCCCCCTCTTCCGCAGATTGTTCCCTAGGCTTAGAAAAGGGGCACAGGTGGATGAGAAGTAAAACTGTCCTCTCTCTCTGGCGCTGTTGACTTGGATTCTGGTCACTTCTGGCTGTTTCCTTTCATGGGCTGACAGTTTGTTCAGGAGTAACCTTTCGATCCTACTAATGAAGCACAAGCAATTAGATACGGGTCTCCCTGAGTCGACTCCACCGTCAGCACCAGCTACACCTCACCTGCCTGGAAATACTGTGCAGCAGAGGCAGCCATGTGCCTGTATATCCCAAATCTAATTGGCTATTGGCTCTCTCCTTGGAGGAATAACCCATGGCTGATGCCACAAGCCTACATCCTCTACAGGTTAGGAGTTGTTATAAGCCACAGTAAGACCCTGTCATATTTATCAGGGGGTAAAAATGTAATTTATGGATTAACATATCATCCAAACATATGTGTCTATGATAAGGGGGATTTTTATGGTAGGTGGGGTGGATAGGACAATGTACATCAGTAATAAAATAGTAAACATGAATAGATGAGTACCTTCAAGAAGTAAGTCATTGTAATCACATCCAGTTAATATCCTAAGATTATAATAACAGCTACAAAGCCACTTGGGAACATATTGTTTTTAATTTATATTTTGTCATTGTAGTGAGCATGTCCTTCCATCAAAACTGCTTAACACTTAAGACAAAGTAACAGAAAATGTCTCACCACATTTATCACAATCTGTTTTGTGCATACATTCTTTGATTCCCTTAGACAGGGTGTGGCTCTGTAAAAACAGCAGTATTATTTATCATTGTCTTGATGATTTTTGTATTATGTCTTTGATTGTTCCAAACAATGTATTTTGATCTTATTGACACCCTACCCTAACTCTCTTCAAGTCAAATTCTCCTTTCATCCCCATCCATCTAGTCATATGTGTGCTGTCCAAACATCTTTGGGTGTGTGGATATCCACTTGACTTTAGTCAAACTACTGGACTTTACACTCATTGAAAAAACTGATTCTACTATATCCAGCAGCTGTCAATTATTATTATGTTATCAGCTATATGTGTGATACCCAAATCCTCTCTCCATGCTAGGATTTTGTCTAATTGTGTTTGTGTAGGATTTGTGCATCCTATCACAACCACTGAGAGGATATATTTGCATCCTTTCTGTTATTTCTGGAAAGCAATGTTTTCTTTTTGTTATTCAGAACTGAAGGCTCTTTGTCTTTTCTCCTCTTATTCTACTTTAACTTGTGGTTGAATGGACAGGAACTTCCAGCATTTTCTTTTTTATTTAATTTTTTTTTATTAATTTTTATTTATTTCTGTATGTGTATGAATGTACTGTCTGCATGCAAGTTTGTGCACCCGTGTCGTGCAACGCCGCGGAGGTCAGAAGAGGGTATCGGATTCCCCTGGAACTGGAGTTCTCCTGGAATTGGAGTTTCAGACGGTTCTTAGCCGCCATGTGGGGGCTGGGGATCGAACCGGCGTCCTCTGTAAGAGCGGTCGGCGCTCTTAACCGCTAGGCTATCTCTCCAGCCCCC